>JALIZH010018617.1:0-35019 GCA_030522465.1 Rhipicephalus appendiculatus
AAATACCAGTTGCTCGTTGGGGCCGCGGCGTAAAGGTGACAGAAGGGATTGCAGTGCTGTCTTTGAGTCACCGAAGATTGCCCAGCGCCCACATTGCTCATACCCCTGTCAAGAGTCGACGCTGCAAGAGAACTTCGTCACATCGCGCATATTTCCGCGCTTACGCATTGGAATTCTCCACTGAACTCCACTCGTCGGCCACAGAACATCGAATCATTCCACCAGCTACACCTACCATTAGAGACTTCGCGATGTGATGCTACAATGCTGTGTCGGTTGTGGGTCGGCGTAGCATTTACCAACTCATTCAGCTATCGCATTGGTACGGCTGACTCATCCAAGTGTGACAACTACAACTGTGTAGAAACTCTTGACCACGTCGTGTGCCCCTGTCCCGACTTTGAACAAGATCGCCGGACTCTCCAGCGTGCATTGAGGAGACTGAATGATGGTCCCTTTACTCAGGAAAATATCTTGGGTGCATAGTCCGCAAGTACATCAGCCCAGAAAGCCACATGAGCCCTTCTACAATTCTTGAAGGCAACATCACTGAGCGACCGCCTGTTAAACCATTCACTGTGTGTGTGTGTGCAATGTGCATCGCCTTCTCTCTTTCTCTCTCTCTTTTACTCCGTTATTGCCCTCACCCCACGTGTAGGGTAGCAAACTGGACGTAGTCTAGTTAACATCCCTACCTTTCCTATATTCATTCTCTCCCTCTCCCCGGTCTATACAGAACCAGTTCGATGGGAAATGTGGAGGGCGCGCTCCTGCCGGGAGAAACCAGAGTTTTCAAACTTTGTGCTTTCAAGGGAGAGGAGTTTTCATTATGCAAAACGGCGATGCGTCCTGAGCGAGGTCTGAGGTCCTCCGGCCGGCCAACTATTCTTTTGTTGAATAAGGTTAAGCTAGTTTCGAGACAGGTTAGAGAGGCGCGTCATCGAAACAGCGACACGTTGTCGCTGCTAAGATTCAGCTGCTAATTTGAAAGTAATTTCATGACTTTTCAATAGTAATAGTGATGTAATGTCGTTACTCTGGACCAGCTGTGACTTGTAATGTAGCTGAAATTCATTTTAAAACATGGTAGGAAAGTAACTAGCATTGCAGTTTCATTGCACTTTAGGGGTTCTTTTGCCATGCCTGGTTAATACCCTGTACAGCCTCACTTTGCCTTTTTTGTTTCTGTATTTTCGCTCTGGTTCATGCCTTGATGTAGTTCGGGCAATGTGTGGGCACGCGCGTTAATGCTGGACCCATACCGGATTGTTGTGGCTGTCAAGAAGCGTGAAAACAGGTAATTAGCGCGCACACTCATTACTCATCTTTGAAAGACGTTATGACGGCCTGTTCGTGCCTGACGCGACGAAACGCAGATCGATTCGCTACGTTTCTGAGGAAAGCTGGCTCTTTCAGCCGTTTCAAAAGTTAGGGCTGCCTCTGCATAGTAACGAGGACGGGCGAACAATACTACCGAACTTTGTGCACAGCAGCTACACAGCTGCAAGTTGTGCTTTTCCTTGCGCTAGCGTCTTCAGGCTTTACCAACTGCAAGTCATCACACAGACAACGGAGCACGAGCTTCTATGCACTGTACGCGTTGTATATAACGGTACCAAACAAGAGGCAAAAGCATCTGCGTACTTGGTTAGGGCTCAGCACGCTACACTCTACCTCTGATTAATCACTTTGTCAAACATTACTGAAAGCCCGACAGCGTCGGCAAACACACGCTATAGGGACACACACAGGTAGGCCTACTAGGTGGCATTTCAGCTGGCGCTATTCCTGAAGTTTCTTCTTTTGGTGAGCGCCCTTGCGTTGAATGTTGGTGGCGTATAAAAAAGGATAGATTTTGTTTAGTAGCCAAAGTCGTTAGGGGTTGTCCATGACTACGGTGACTACCACGAGTATCTTCGTCATGCGGCTGAAAGTTGCAGTACACTAACGAAAACCGCCACAGGTCAATCTACAGAAGTTATGACCTCCACGTGTTGTCATAGTGTGGTGCTACTGTATTATCCTGTAATACGTACAGTCGCGGCCACTGTTAGATGCAACACTCGAATGAGCACCTTTCTTATTGCTGGCCCCCTAACTGCAAGTGGATGGGGAAACATTGAACGTGCGCTTTACTAGTTTGTCGGAAAGAGTCTGAGCTGTCAACCACCAGTAGCCTTATGCAAACCTAAGCCCTTGTTTTTATGCAAGAAAATGAAATCTAGACATGCTCTGCGTGCAAGTGTTGCATCTAACAGTGGCCGCGACTGTACATTCGATGCCAACAGTCTTCCCATTCCACTAGGTCTGTGATAACTTACAATTTCTTAGCGATGCCTGATAGTATTCGATCGCAATACGCAGTACGTGTGCTTGGCGCGCTTAGAAGAGGCTGTAGATATAAATTTATGGTTGCATCCCAAAAGAGCTGGAATGTTCAGTTTTTTTCTTGTCTCCCATGGTCTCTCAATTTTTTGACGTGAACCGTAAATGTGTGCTGCACGTGTGGCAACCCATCTAGGCCACCTTCCAGAATGTCTATGGCAGTCAGTTCATTGGCGAACTTTCGTAACGACGAATATAACGACATTGGATGCGCCATGGTGGCGCAACCAATATCGTTATATTCGCCAATCCAACCAACCTTTGCTACAGGACGGCACAATGCCTTATTCAGTTTGAAAACAGGGGGCGTCCGTGAGAATCTGTGAATCATATGATATTTGAAAAGCTCCCACTACTAAAGCAAAGCATTTTTGTGCCACCTACCTGGGGCATACTGTAACAGTAATGCACATTATATGGACTAGCTAACTAAACTAATGTAAGCGAATATGTAAAGAGAATACAAATAGTTTGAAGGGCATTACAGTCTAGTAACAGAAGAAGCCGAAAGTTATGTTGGTGTCAAGTAGTACAAGATGGGCCGCAATGTACGTATGTTTGGAAATAAAGTGGACCCATTGAACGCCTCTTGCGAAGCTCTTTTCATCTTGTGCATATATCTGCCTTCCGCTCCTTGTGCCCGTCTTTGTTCTGATTCTAGTTTCCGCAGTTCGGAATGTCTTCACCTTCGGCATGGTGTTTGTACAGACGCGGAAGCACAAGGAACGATACGCACTTCTTCCGCATTGGCATACTTGCACGGACTTCCCCGCGAGCTGCAGGGGCGTGCACTTTCCACCGCTAATCTCCCCGCCGCCGACTAGCGCCACCGACCACAGCGGACGAAGCAGCTACTGCGCTCAATTGACGTAATTTGCAGTACGCACGCATGAATTTTGTTCGCCGAGACGCGCACCTCAGTATTTTTCAACAAAGTTTCGCATCCATCCGCCCATCAAAGGAGACATGACAATAGTAACAGTTATGCTGTGGGGCGAAGGCAAAAAGCCGTCAAGGCTTCACGAAGGCTTTCACCCCATAGTATAACATTTTGCCGAGAAAAGCTAGTGCACGTGAGCGTGGCATTTTAGATGTGAAGCATCTTATAGCGAAGCTTAATCGGGTGGTGTTGTGCGGCGTGACCACCCTTACTGCGCATGCCCACACCCTTTCAAAAAAAAAAATAAAACAAAAAACTCCTCTCCCCCTCTCTCTCTCCTCTAGGCATCCCTCCCCGCGGCAACCACACCCTCACTGCGCATGCGCCTCCCCTCCTCTCTCCCCCTCCTTCGCTCCCCCCTCTTTCCTCTAGGCGTCCCTGCCCGCGGCGTCCACACTCCCACTGCGCATGCGCGTCACCCCTCTCTCCTCTCCTACGCTCCCCCTCTCTCGCCTCGCGACGCCGACGCAGGCAGCGTCTCCTAGCGAGTTTCTTGGTGAAAAAACGGACTGCTCGCGCTGCACAACCGATCACTGGCCACCCCGTATATATGGCACTGGATCTTGACCTGCAAGGTGGTGCCGGTGGGAGATTTCTGCTGTGCGTTGTTGAACAATAAAAATTCGCAGCGTGCGCGTTAACTAAAAGCGGACTGCGGGTCTATGTGTCCTGTCGGAGTCTTCTGTCTCTCATTGCCCATTAGCAGCGATTGGCATGTTCCAGTAGGAAACACCGCTCCATCACTGCGTGCTTTGCGCCTCCCCAGTTTTCTCTCCTGCGCAACGCTGCTATGAGCGCCAGCGTCAACGCCGCCGCTATTGTAAGCGTTAGCGCCCGCTGCTTCGTATCTACACATGGTTCCCTTTAGCGGGAGATGGCGTAATTTTTTTGGTTTGGTCACGGCTGCAGGCTTACAATGCACGTCAACGTTAACACCATTCTTTGCACTAGTCATGTGACATGGCAGCATGCGCCTTTCGCGCAAGAGAATGTGCGCGGTCGTTCACTCAGTACTTTCCGATCGGCAGCCAGCACTACACTCTTAAAAAAAAGTTAGTAAAAAAGCTTGTAACCACGAGCAAAAAGTTAGTAACAGCGGCTGTTACTAACTTTCTTGGGCCATTACTAACTTTTTCCAACCCTTTTACCACCTACGTTAGCATACACTTATAGGTTGCAACGGTTACTACCTCTTGCGTACAGTTACTAAGTTTTTGCCATGCGCCTGTTTAACGAACTTGTTAAATGAACCTTAGAAGTTAGTATTACGAGCTTTTTTGCAACCTATTTACTAGCACGGGGACCCATTCAAATTCACTGAGGCGATATTAGTAAACTTAGTACTTCGTCTTGGCTCTTGATTATTAGGCCATGTTGAGGTGGTATTATGCAAAATAGACATAACATATTGTTTGTCGTAATATGTTTGATTAAAAGTTCTACGCTCTGTTGCCTCGCACACCTAATCAAATGGTACGCTATATAAATATAGGTGTGTACCTTAAATTATTCAGCGTAAAGCCTAGCTGCTCACCGGCACCAGCTGCGTTCTCCAAAGGTAGGGCTATATATACTCCTGGAACCACTTACGAACTACACGTGTCGCGTAGTCTAGCAGTTGTGTATCTGTGCGGTTCTCCTTCATGACATTATGTGCATAATTAACCAATGATATATTGTAATGCTCATGCTCGCTAACTTGACCGTTATAAAAACGGATGACTAATGAGGCGAAATGCTCGCGGTTACTAATTTCTTTTTTTGGGGTAGTAACCGTTACTACCCATGTTTTACTAGTTAGCAACGAGAAGAGTAGTGACGGTTACTAACTGCGTTTGTAACGAGGAGGGTAGTAACGGTTACTAACCCCTCCGTTACTAACTGGACTTAATAACCGGTTAGTAACATATGTGACAAGTAGTTAGTAAACCGAAGTTAGTAAGTACTACAACCTTTTTTTAAGAGTGTAGTTCACGCAAGGTTGCATTTGAAGTCCTTTATAACTTGCTCAGATATTGTGACGCGCTGTAGCGCTTCTTCGCCAGACTACAATGAGCATATCTTGAGGCTATCGAAGCACCAAACACACCATTCGTCGTACGCTCGCTTATGCCGTCTTATTACCGCCCACTTGCAAACACTTTCAGTTGTTTGCATAAGCGAGCACTTTCCATAGCTGGTGATGATGAATAGGCAGAACCTGCAAACTGCATGCTTGTGCGAGTGCTAGGTACCTACATGTCTATCACATTGTTTTCTGTTGTGTTCGAACCTGCTTACTGTGGTGAAACGGAGTAACTGAGGTGATATACCTCCGTTACTCCAAGCAGACATCAAAAAAGGAATGGTTAGCCTAAAGAAAAAGGACCACGTATGGAAAAAATCTAATGGCAGAATCAAACAAAAGAACAAGATAAAATGGTTAGGCATTCTTCTGTTTACCATCTGCTTTGTGTGATCTCCTAAAGGCTACTGCGTTGAGAAGAAGATAAAACTACCAGTTTGATAACGTCGGAGCTTCATGAAATAATTTTTCATGTGACGACTCGTTCGCAGTTATAAACCTAGCGGTGAACAGTGCCAAGACGCTCGCTCCCCTTATAGATGCGCACGGAGGAAGTGAAGCTAAGATTAACGGGTGAGCTTTTTAAATGAACAAACAGACAGCACAGTGAGCAAGCACAAGAAGAGAGAAATAAATGAACGAGAAAGAAATATTGGGACATGTGCCGATGATGGCTGCTTAGTTTTGAAAGCAACGTCCCTCAAGGTGCCCGCTTGAAAGAACTCGCTATGCGCGTAAACGGTTGAACTACATGAAGCAATTGCGCAATTGCAGATGCTGCAATGTAAGGCTGTAGACAAAAGAAAAAAAAAGACGGAAGAAAGAATACGCAAGATGAAGAATGAAGAGGAAACACATGTACCGCCTTGGCGGTTCGGATTTCCGTTAATCCGGCTTGCTCCTCGTCTGTTTGCCAAAGCCCAGCACTGCTCTATGCTGTAGGATAACTCAGGTGCTTCTTCCAGTCTGATCATTCTTTGGTATTGTGCTTCTTTCCGCAGTACCGGCTTTCCCTTCCACTAATCACTCGTTTCGTTAGTTGCTTGCTCGGACCTTCTAGCTTCTCTTGTCCGCGAGGTCCCAACACTCTCGTCGTTTCGTTTGTCTTCATTTCTTCCGTTTCGTTTTCGTTTCGATGTAACCGGTGCTACTTAGCTCCAGTGGTGCCAGGTGGTTCCTTTTCTATATATACGTTTGCTGAGCCTCACGCGAAACTCCTGAGGTGATCTTGTGCAAGAGTAAAGATGAAGCCTGTATGCGAAAGGCAATCCATGCGCAATACGATAACGTGTTCTTTGCTTAAGTGGCATGTCAGTCACTTAGGGGTGATTGGCGTTCTTCAACACAAAGTTTAAAGCACGCATCTCGTGAATTTGGTGGTGGAGAAATAAAAAATATACAACAGAAGACACCTGGATAGATCTCAGCTGGTGACAAACAGTGGGACCGCAGGTTTCAGGTTTGCTGGATACCCATTTGTATGGAGTACTTGTGTGGTCATTCATTTTTGTGTAATTGAGGCGATAAGAACGCAACTTCCCTCTCATGAAGAAGTTATGGTGTGCTTGTACTCGTAGTGTACTCACGGACTGAAACGCGAAAATTGAGAGCTAAGTAATGCACGTACTTTCGCTTCCAACATCCACAGTTCGTCTGATATCGGCGAGATTCGCATGCCCTGGATGTTCTTTGAAATGTACCTTATAACACACTCATACGTAACATATGGAGATATACGGGATGCGTTTAAGAGATGTACTTTTTAGGTGTACTTATGCGAAAAACGACTAAAGAAGACCGCAAACTTCCTTAACAAATCAATAAGTTTATATCCTGTGGGTCCTTGCCCGCAAGACACAGGAGCGTCGCCTGCCCGAAGTTTCCGTGCCAATTGCCTGCCAGTAGATTATGTAAGGCCTGGGCACGAAAGTTGAAGTGACAGTAATAATATATCAGTGCTGTAACGAGACACATATTTAGCATGTGAGAACCATAAAAATTTCACTTTTGTGAAACACCGCCTTGATTTTATTTTATTTTTTTTTTTGGTATTAAAAAAGCACGGTGACGATTTGTGTTGCTCCGCAAGCGCTATTTTTAAACGCAACATGTGGGCTATGTACACAAGACATTTACATGTCAATATGCCACTACCCTTCATTCTCTTTTTCCGAAAGAATCTGGAAGAAAGGTTAGCAAAATGTTTGGCGGGATCGGACTGAGTATTCCTGTTTGAACGCAAATGAGTTCTGAGGAATCCTGTTTCTGTTAATTCCTGTTTGAATTAAACTTTGTTTCAATACACCAGTTGATATCGGCCACGAAAGTTAAACGTACGACCGTTAAATGCGGCCGGCATGACGTAATCTAAGCATATACGAAGAAATTGTTTATGTTGTTCGCTTATCCTACTAGATAAAAATATTTCGCATTTTAAGCCAATTTCTCTACATTTAGCTGACATAAAGTTATTTAATAACATAACCAATTCACACATTTGGCGAGAATCGCCCAATATTGGCAAAATACGACGTACTTGGGAGAGCTCACTCACCGCATGGGGTAATGAGAAAGCGAAAGAGGGAGACATAGAGAAACAAGCGAGCGCCACGCAGGGTTGACGTTGGGTAGATTTGAAAAGGAGCCAAAACTGAAGCTAAAGGTAGCCAAAATAGTCATGCTATTTAATTTTAGTGCCAGATTTTAGCCACATAGAAAAAAATGTGATGTTATGTGTAGAGTTCTTGGTATTCAACAGCAAATAATATGATTTTGAATAAGCAATATCGGAGTGTTACGAGCACAATATTTTTCTCTCTTACTTGGTCTCGAAGCCACAGGTAAGTTGCGAATAAATTGATTAATTATTACACATTCAGTGCGCCTGTATACGGTTTGTCTAAAATAGATAGAGTTCTTTCAAAAGTAATTTTGGGCCAACTACTCAGCAGCACATTAAACGTTGAAGATTTTTTTTCTTAAAGCCGTGGACCTAAATTAGTACAAAGTTACAATAATAGCAGTCCAGCTTGAAATAGCGAAACCTGATCGAAGATGAACAGTCAAGCTGCATTTTGTTGCGGATATCTCTTTGACGAGCTGTGTTTCAGAATTGGGACATTGCGCCAGCAGTGTGTTTTATAGCCACGCGTTCCTTTGCATGCTCGCTTTCGTCCGTCTAAAAAGACGCGGGTATGCTCGTAGGGTTCCTCGGTGTGCCCAAGCCCACGGGCGGGGCAAGGACATGTGCGCGCATAGGGTGACACGTCTGAAAAGCTTACAACAATGCTTAATTTTTTAAACTTGCTTGCTGTATTATATCAACAGAAGAGTGGCTTGTTGGGCGAGTTGGTTCAGCATCATAGTAGACTTTAGCACATGAAAACGGGGACAAAAGAAAGAACCACACGAACACAGCGCTGTGTTCGTGTGGTTCTTTCTTTGTCCCCATTTTTTTTCCCGCTAAAGTCCACTCAGCATCACAGTAGACTTTAGCGCAAAAAAAAACAGGTACAACGAAAGAGCCACGCGAACATAGCGCTGTGTTCATTGTGGTTCTTTCTTTGTCCCCGGACCAACAACTACCCGCCCGTAGATCCAAGCGAGGTGTGAACGCTTGGTTTGAGCGCCAGTTTCTGTCTCTGGAGTTTGGATATGCTTGTCCGGTCTGTGACTGTCTGTGGTTTAACTCGAACCTCTGTGCGCTGGGAATCAACGTAGAAATAACCTATCATCGGTTAGCTTAAGCACAGCAGCGACATAGAAGCAATCAATAAACGCTCTGCATCACCTATCTAAGACCTAGAAAAAGCCTAAAATCATACAGATTAGCCTTCAGAATGGTCGAGTTTCTCTGTTTCAAGCTTTGGGCAGCTTAGTGCAAGCTTCACCAATTTCTTTCTTTGCATTACGCAGGGTCGCGATTACTCCTGTCTGTGATTTCAGTGTATGCATTTGTACTACAATTCTTATGGCAACAGGAATCATATGTAGAGGGCAGGTGAAGTCGTGTCGTCACATCTGACCTTAGGAAGTCCAATGGTAATAAAATTGCCCCACGCGTTGTATGTTCGATGTACGAGCGAAATCATGTGAGGCTATCCGCCACAGCGCTTGGAAAAAATTGTCCTCCACTACGTCAGCATACAGGTTCCCAAATGGAACTTTCCGTATTGCCTCATCTTCGTATAGTAGTTCCGAGGGTGATGTTCACGCCGGAAAAATGGCGCAACATACATGGGACGAAGTAATGACAGCAACAGTTTTAACGCTAGCACGCGCCGCCTGCTTCTTATGTTCACACCATGTAACCGGTGGCAGGGAACTTCAGATAAACAAAATTTACACCATCTTCCCAAAGGGAACCCTGATGGGATGCGAAGCAGCAGCGTTGCGCACGGGTGGCGTCACGGGTTGAACGGTGCTAACGCGGGTGCTGCGGTGAGCGCTGGAAGATTCGTTTGAAGCGATGGCTGGCGTAGGTCTTGTCGTTGCGCGTCAGGCGGCAGCTGCGGGCGCTACGGCGAGCGCGCGGCAGGCGAGGGAGAGAGTGACGTCAGCTCGCACTGCGAGGGGGAGCGTGACGTCAACGCGCAGCTGCGGCGTGACCTATTGGGCACCGCTCCAACACCTGCGGCGAGGGGAGCGCGTTGCGGCGCGTTCGTCCGTACGCACGGAGGGACAGCGTTACACAGCCTAGTCAAATAGCTGCTTCGCATCTAAAAGCGGACCATACGCTCTTCTTTCAAAGTAAGTCGTTGCTTGACCGCGAACGTGCTTTGAATTCCATGTATGTGTACGAGTTCGTATGTGCGTTTGTTCTTGTGTTTCACTTTACTTTCAGACCCTAATTACGTTATGCACCAAGTGTTCGCTCCTGCTATCTAATTCTGACATCAATATGCCTGCCATGTTGCACTCTGCTTCCAGCAGGAACCCTTGTGAGCAGAAGGTTTTCGACAACGCGGATGTGCAAGACTCATAAAGCAGCACACAGATCCAAGCTTTAACATTCGGTTTGATCATCCATTTTAACGCAACAGCGTTAAAGAGCTCCTTTCGCAGAAATTCCGGCAACGGCTTCGGTGTTGGCGTCGTTGGACGTGAGCGAAAAAGCACCATTTTGTCCATGACCGAAAATTCGAGAAAGCTACAGATCGAGAAAGAGGCCGTCTGCGTGGCAAGCAAGTATTCCACCCCAAAGCCACGCCATTTCTTGAAATTACTTTGGAAAAAACACTATATGAATGTCATGTAGTGGAAAGAGTCTTCTTCACGCATCATATATTGAGCGTCTGAAGCCTAGATTCGCGCCAGGCGTCAAAACATGTGAATTGCGCAAGGATTGGGTGTTTATTTACAAACATATTTAATCATCAGCTGCAGAACCATCAACGAACTGAAGAGCTGCGTAGGTTCGCGTGTTGGCCTACGGACACGTAGTGGACCCTTCGCAGATTCGCAAAACAAATAATTATGGCATAGCGGGCACTTAACAACTGTGCTTGCTGTATGCATTCAATTATACATTGAAAAGGACAATATCACGTGCACCGTCGTTCGTTTCCTTACGGCATGGTTGATGCATGCACCGAGAACGGAAGCAGGCAAGCAGTTCAGAAGGCAATGCGCGCGATGCCCGATTACGCTATCGCGATCTGCTCTTGAAGGCGAAGCTTAATCGTCCTCCAACTTTTTCTTCTCTACTCCCTCAAGCGCATTCTCGAGTTATTCGTCTCGCCAAATCCTGCTTAGCCGTCTTGAATTGACAACTCTGTGCGAATGTCGAAACCTCCCCGCCTGTCCAATCGCGTGCATGGGTCACTGGCGCAAAGACACGGTGGCTCATTATCTCGCGGAAGCAGCAAGTACGGGAGTTGAATTTTACTGCACAAACAATTGACGTACCTGACGCAGCAATTTGAGGGCATTTGCTGATTATCTAGGACGTTTAGACCAGATCTGAAACACATGTCTTCCTGACAGATGGCCCACAGCGCGGGCTTCGGTTTGAACGCGGCGCGCGTGCCTCTTGAAATGTGAACCTTTTTCCATGGCTAACACAAATTTCAAGAGAGAGAGAGAAAGATAAAGGAAAAGACGGGGAGGTTGAAACCTGAGGAAGGCTCCGGTTTGCTACGCTGTACTTGGGAAGGGGAAAAAAGGGGGTATAAAAGAATGATAGAGAAGAAGATTTTGTGACAGTAGGCAAAAAAAAAGGAAAAAAATTACACCATCTCCCGCTAAAGGGAACCATGTGTAGATGCAAAGCAGCGGACGCTAACGCTTACAATGGCGGCGGCGTTGACGCTGGCGCTCATCGCAGCGTTGCGCAGAAGAAAAAATTGGGGAGGCGCAAAGCACGCAGTGATGGAGCGGTGTTTCCTACTGGAACATGCCAATCGCTGCTAATGGGCAATGAGAGACACAAGACGCCGACAGGACACAGAGACCCGCAGTCCGCTTTTAGTTAACGCGCACGCTGCGAATTTTTATTCTTCGACAACGCACAGGAGAAATCTCCCACCGGCACCACCTTGCAGGTCAAGATCCAGTGCCATATATACGGGGTGGCCAAGTGAACGGTTGTGAAGCGCGAGCAGTTGGTTTCTTCAACCAAGAAACTCGCTAGCAGACGCTGCCTGCGTCGGCGTCGCGAGGCGAGAGAGGGGGAGGAGCGTAGGAGAGGAGAGAGGGGGGGGACGCGCATGCGCAGTGGGAGGTGTGGACGCCGCGGGCAGGGATGCCTAGAGGAGAGAGGGGGTGCGTAGGAGAGGAGAGAGGGGGATGCGCATGCGCAGTGGGAGTGCGGACGCCGCGGGGAGGGATGCCTTAGAGGAGAGAGAGGGGGGAGCGTAGAAGGGAAGACGGGAGGCGCATGCGCAGTGAGGGTGTGGTTGCCGCGGGGAGGGATACCTAGAGGAGAGAGAGGGGGAGAGGAGGTTTTTTATTTTTATTTTTTTGAAAGGGTTTGCGCATGCGCAGTAAGGGTGGTCACGCCGCACACCACCACCGGCATTAAGCTTCGCCATAAGATGCTTCACATCTAAATGTAGTGACTTGGAGCACCGTCCCGAGTACTACGCAGAATCATTGTCCGCGAACAGTCGCAGTTTGTCGTTCAATCCGGTTGCTTGCAGAAACCGCAGCAACGCCCTCAGAGCGGCTCGTGTTGCAGACCGGGTAGGCCAGGGCCCCAACCATTTTGTTCTCTGTGAGGGGGGTGGTTGCCCAGGTGGCCTGTTGCGGCTGAGAGGCTCGCTCTTTCGCAGTTGAAGCGGGGGAAGTCACAGAGAAGGTGCGCCGACTGTTACGCTGCACCCACATACTTCACATGACGGACTGTCAGCCATTCCAATCAGAAATTAATAGGCGTTTGAGAATGCCACTCCAAGCCACGGACTGTCGAGAAAGGTACTGTCACGTCGTGATAAGGCTGGGCGGGATACGTAGCTGGAGGTCGGGGTCCAAAGTATGCAGCCGCGCACTTGTAAATGTCTGTGAATGCCACAGGTCCAAGGTAAGACGACGCGCTAGCACACGAAGTTCTTTTGCGGCATGGGGTCTTCAAAGGGGAATGGCGACATTGCAGACCAGTGTTCCGGATTTGCCACTTTGGAATTGGAATGACTCCGGATTCATTCCACATTTTTGCGACCCCAGAATGGAATGGGAATTGGAATGGGGACAACGCTTGGAGGAGTGGAATGGGAATGGAATTAAGCACCTTTTGCACGGAATGAATTGGGAATGGAAATTACGCCTTTTTGCGAAAATAGAGCACCTTTTCGTCTACGCGCTGTTTTTCAAACTTCAGACATTAGTAAGTCAAAGCCTTGAATATAACAATGAAGCAGTATTTTTAATAAGGCTTGGCTGATTACAAGCACGGTAGATTTATAAGCAACGCACCTCTACAATTCTGTCCTTATACAGACTGTGTTGCTCCGAAGTTTGTATCTATTCTTCGCGTAACCGCGGCTCCATGCCGTTGGTATCCATCGTGCGGAACTACGGCGGCGGAACCCCCCCCCCCCTTATGCCTTGTGATTTTTTTCCCTCGGTGGCACCCCAGCCCCCTGCTGTCTCCCCACACTTCACTTCTTTGTTTTTGCTCCTGTAGCTGTCGGTGACTCGGACGAATATTCGAAAAAACGGTCCTCTAACTTGTATACCCGACATTGCATACCTGCGCACAGGCGAACACAGAAAGTTCTCATTACCCCATCCATGCTTGCGAGGCGCGCTTGACAAGCGTGAGTGCTGACGAGCAGTGCGGCCCAGTGTTCCGTATTCGATGAAAAGGCACAAGGTGCCCCAGCGGTGCACTGTTCCAACTAGTACCAGCAGATCTGGAGGGCTTTGTTCCCCATTAACCAAATCTTAGTTTTCACCATATTCACGATCGCTCCAGACGCGTGGAAAAACTGCTTAGTCTTCTTGAACACTACTTTTGTCAGCATAAAAATAATCTATGTCGTCATTTTAGCATTAACACATTTTAGCTTACACAATATTAACCCTTTCAGGGTCGAATTTTTTCGCGAAATGCGTGCCAAAAATGTGTAATTTTTTTTATTGCTGAAATAAATTCTTCAGACCATTCTATTTAAGAAAAAAATTGTCCAAAATTTTTTTTTCGTGACCTTAAAGTGACAAAAAAAATCATTTTG
This sequence comes from Rhipicephalus appendiculatus, assembly GCA_030522465.1. NCBI lineage: Eukaryota > Metazoa > Arthropoda > Arachnida > Ixodida > Ixodidae > Rhipicephalus > Rhipicephalus appendiculatus. The sequence continues at coordinate 14,063 of JALIZH010018617.1, forward strand.
TGTTGTTAAATACACATCGTTTATTCATAGTAACATCAAGCAAAATCCTAAGCAAAAACACTTTTACGATTTCTTATAAATCAAAATTATGCATTATAATAAACGTAGCTCATAGACATACAAAAATGAGCGCACCAGAGTACTTTCCCGGTAAAAAATGTTTTTCCTTTAACCCTAAACACTAGGGGAAAAGTCACCTTTGATCCGATCCGGATCGTCTCACCGCGCACGCTTTCAAGATGTCGTTCCTTCATCATCGTACGAGCCTGAACTCGTAAATAAATCCTCGCCTGATGAAATGACATCCAATGAATCATATTCGGCACTTGGCGAATAGTTCACATCGGAAGAATCGCCGCTCGACTCCCTAGCACCAGAGCAACCGGCGCGCACTTCCGTAGCCTAGGCGAACAGCGTGACTGAGCGCATGGAAGAAAACTGTGGGGTTGTGAGCCCGTCCGGAAAACAAAACGAGTGAAAAAGCGATAATAATTAATCATTCGTCTTATCGTCAACGAGACGGAGTTAGTTTGTCCGAGTTCCCTAAACAGGAAACTCAACCACGGCGGCGTCGTTTGTGTAATTTAGCGCCTCCCGAAACAGATGTAGTCGCGCCCGAGGAGCCATAAACGAGAGAGTCACAAGCACTCACCCCTTGAGAGAATAGAGACCAAACAGCCATCAGCTTTGCGGGCGCGAGAAGCGATAACCAACGAAGGACGAAACCGAAACCAGCCGCACCACACGCGCGCGTACGGGTTTTCAAGCTTTCAAGCGAAGACCGCCGCGCCGCCTTGGAAAGCAAAAAAGCAACAGAGAGACATCGGCGCATGAAAAAAATTCCACGTGTTCCGAAGCGTGGCAGCACATGTCAAGCAAGAGAAGTGATCGAAAAAGGCGCGCGTTTTAAACCAGCCGCACCGCGGGCGCGCTCAGATGCGCAAGCGATAGCCGGTGCCGTTTTGCGAAGCATAAAAAAAGCAACAACGGAGAGACACCGGTGCATGAAAAAAATTTCACAGTTTTCCGAAGCATGGCAGCACATTCCAAGCAAGAAAAATGATAGAAAAGGGCGCGCGTTTTAAACCAGCCGGACCGCGAACGCGCTCGGGTGCGCAAGTGGTTGCCGGAGCGCGGCTTTTCGAAGCAAAACAAAAAAAACATCGGAGAAACATCGGCGCATGAAAAAAATTCCACGTGTTCCTGAAGTGTGGCAGCACACGCCAAGAGAGAGAAATGATCCAAACAAGCGCGCGTTTTAAAGATAAAGGCCGTGCCGTACATGTACGGTGAAAACCATTTGGGCACTGTTAGGTGGTGCCGTACATGTACGGCGAAAACCATCAAAGGGTTAAAACGTCGCCATTAGTTCAAACATGCTGACCCTGCAAATACTATAGGTAGCGGGAGAACTGCCCCTTTGGGAATTATAGGGTGGTTGTACTGCACGAGATATGTCACCAAGCTGCCATCACTCGACCTTGGTAATGTGTCTTGCGTACTTTTGCAGTGCTTAATGCATCTGAAGGCATCAGCTTTATGGGGGCGTTCATTCTTAACTCCACGAAACTATCAAGGAGTCTTTCTTACGTTGAAGAATTACAGGAATGGAATTGAACTGCCCGGCCATTCCCAGAGTGGGAATGGGCTAAGTTTTTTCATTCCGAGGAATTGAAAGAAATGGAACTGCGGCAACTTCTAATTCCCCGGAATGGAATTGGAATGGAATGGAGGCGCCCATTCCGCCACACTGCTGCAGACACCGTCGTGGGCGGATCGGGCAGCTGCGTCCGCTTGGTCATTTCCCTGAACGCCACAGTGACTAGGCAGCCATTGCAATATTACTTTGTGACCTTTTCCAATCACTTCATGGCGGACATGCCTGATTTCCGCAACGACCTGCTCATGGGAGCCATGACGTGAGGCGGAGGGTAGACTTTGGAGGGCTGCTTTGCTATCGCAAAAGATAGCCCACGAATGAGGTGTCTGCTCTATAACAAACTGAAGAGCAGAGCGCAGGGCTACTAATTAAGCAGCCGTAGTGGAGGTTTCGTGAAATATCTTGAGCTGTATTGTCATAGATCTCTCTGGAATTATTAAGGCGGTGGTTGAGCTTGTGGCTATAACAGAAGCATCAGTGTAAATATATGTGTGAGCATTACACACCTCATGTAATAAATTAGTGCGGCCTGTTTAAGTGCAACTGATGACACTCTTGTCTTTTTCGTAACCGCAGGTATGTTAACACATATCAATGTAATATGGTTCCAAACCTGTCTGCAACTACCTGCGCAGTTTCCGCGACATTGGAGATACTGTAACTTGTGCTATCACCTATTTTGATTCGACCAAGTAATCATGTCGTTGTTTATCAGTTCTCTTCATGCCGTCACTTCGATTAAGCATAAGTAGAAGCATGACGACTCTCAACACGAGTTTGTGCAAAATCATTCTTCTTTCGGACCGCTTAGTTCATACTAAACTGGTAACATGCTGGGCAATGTACAACAGAAATAGGGAGATGCAAATAGCGCAGGAGAGCGGCATTTAGCATTCACCTCTTTCTGTCTCACATTTATTTTTTTTTACAACCTACGCAGCTCGTTGCTTCCGTTCAAACTGCATTCTCTGATAAAAAAAAAGAAAAAAAAGAAACCTGCGTCGTTCACGTTAGCATTTATGCACAGATTTAGTGCAGAGTTGGCAAACGCACTAGAAAATCACATAAACAGAAACCGCCGTGCCTTCCGAGTGCTTTTCGAGATCATTAGCTCCTCGCAAGATGGCAGCGGAAGAATGCGGCCGCGTGGCACAGCGAATCACCAGGGCAAGTCTATGGCGAACTTGCGCCAGCGCTCGGATAAAGTTGACGTTGTTTTGCGAAGTACCGCGGGACGTAATTAGATTCAGTGAACCGTAGATCGCAGACGACGCAACCGTACCCCAACAGGCTTGTCTACTAAGCCAAGAGCAGTAGAAAGATGCGCCTCAGAATGACGGCCTTGGCAGCAGTGTTCAGCGCGATTCAGCGTAGTTTGAAGACAGTTTTAGATAAAATCACAGCGAGTTTCTGCATTTTTCATTAGCCCCCCCCCCCCTCCCCCCTTGTTTGACGCCACTGCGTACCTGGACAAGGTACTCATTCATCTTATTGCTGCCCTCATTTTTAAGGACGTAGGACTTCTGGGTTTCCTATATGTAATTTTATGTATAATCTGTTTTTCTTTAAAGTGGCTATATTTTGAAAAGAAAATCAAGAAAATGGCTGTACTGCAACACCGACGACGTGCACTTTACTGAGTAAGTGTGGATGAGATGGAGCAGCGTTTGCTATAAACTGAAACCACCACAAGCTTAACGTATATAGAATTGGGAGTGCTTGCGTCTAGGGGAAAGGGCTTTCAAAAAGGTTCGAAAACGAGTGACGATGTTGTGAAACAGCAGGTTCGACGCTACTAGGATATTGTGGGGAAACGAATGGAAAAAAAAGAAAAGAGTGTGGCTTTGATGGAGAAATACTAGCCCAGTTAGTTGGAAAATGTTCGAGGGTGGTGGAAGTGAAAAGAGCATCGTTCACAGTTTCTACCGGCGCCCGCAGTTTAGAACCCCGGGTAGATAATAGCTGGAACCGCTTGCCAGGAAAGTGAATCGTTCATACAATGGGGGGCCAAAAAAAATGAGGTGTGCTCAAAGCAATATGGTAGAAAGCGACCGTCGATGCTGAAACTTTGGTGGCATTATGACGCAAGGGGCACCGACTGGCATTTTTTCTTTATTTTTGCAGAATTCAATATAGCTAGACAAGAGGAGGGGCTCGAGGCTTGTGGCACTATTTTCGGGCAGCATGAAGGCTTTTAGTGGTGGTATTCACAGCAGCATTCCTTCATTAGAATACAAAAAGACGGTAACACGGTACCGCTGCTCTTTTCGTTCATCTTTTTACTACACTAAGTTTAAAAAGAGAAGAATCGTTCGAGGATCTCGTTCCTTTGTTAGGTACAACCTAACGAAGCCTTCAGACAATGAAGGAAAGGCAGGCATAGGCGACATTATTTAAAGTTTTTAAGCGAAGTGTAGTAATACTGACATTAATGGAAACAAATTAAAGTGGGCAAAAAAAACCATTTGCAGCCAGAGGGGAACAAACCCGCCACATTCGAATTACACGTCCGATGATCTGCCACTTGAGCTGCGACGGAGGTCGTTGCCCTGTCTACGTTATTGGGCAATTTTGCACGTCTGGTTCTAGGAGTGTTACCTAGCGCCACTCGCGACTAAAGCGGTGAATGCGACACATCCCTTGCTTTTTTTTTCCTTTTTTTGGCCAGCTGGCGTCACGAGTGAGATTTATACATTTCCCGCTCTGGAATTAGACACTACAAATAATTTCGCCCATGCTTTCCTTGCTTTTATTGTCTATTAACTTCAATACGTCGTTTTTATTCTATAAATTTAGGCTGCCAAAACAAAACAATGCACCTGGAAGACGTTTATGAGGTATTATATTAAATGCGAAGCATTTCTTTGCATACTACAGGCACTTTTAGCGCTTCTATCTATCTATCTATCTATCTATCTATCTATCTATCTATCTATCTATCTATCTATCTATCTATCTATCTATCTATCTATCTATCTATCTATCTATCTATCTATCTATCTATCTATCTATCTATCTATCTATCTATCTATCTATCTATCTATCTATCTATCTATCTATCTATCTATCTATCTATCTATCTATCTATCTATCTATCTATCTATCTATCTATCTATCTATCTATCTATCTATCTATCTATCTATCTATCTATCTATCTATCTATCTATCTATCTATCTATCTATCTATCTATCTATCTATCTATCTATCTATCTATCTATCTATCTATCTATCTATCTATCTATCTAGGCGCCTACGTGCGGGTGCTCTCGGGATCACCCCCCTGAACTTCGGGTGAACCAAAATTAGTATGGGAGGGTAAGATGGTTTGACGAATATGACTCGCTGGTCGTGACATGAAAAATGTGACAACCCCGTCGCGTACGTCATCAAACCCATGCTCCAGTCACATGTGGCAGATACCCGTGTACCACGGGCGGGTATGTGCCACAGGTATGCGGGTATGTGTCATAGCTGATTGAAAGTTTATATCTACCCAGGGACGGCGAGAACAGACATCGGTAATTTTAACGCAAGAGCGTTACAAAAAAGCTCACATCGGTAGCGTTGACACGACGAATGCAAAGATTAAATTTCAGGCTCCCAGGAGGAATCGAACCCCAGCATTCTGAGTGGCAATCAAGTATTGTAGCACAGAGTCACGCCATGTCTCGGAACTGCTTATGAAATAGACCCTAATGTTCGTGAAACGTCAATAATGGTTGCAGGGCTGGCTATCATATTTTATAAACATTACGTATGTACCCCTGTGATACAGCCGTCACACCGGGTTAACGTCAATTGAGGTTAAGCGACATCCACTGAAGTGGATTTACGTAGGTGTGTCCAGGGCTACCATCCTGGCGAGCGCAAGCGCTACATATCAGCTTACCGCTTTTGGTGTTTCTAATACTCACGCTGCTGTCGGCATTGTTACGCAACTGTAAACAACTGGTTATATAAAATGTATAGCGACTGTTCACCATATGTCTGTGCGTACAACATTTGTAGATATCATTAGCGTCACTTCGTAAGGTTTCACTCAATAAAAAAATTCCAGCACAGTCGCCTTCACTCCGCATGCTTCGCATAACATCGATTCCCAAGCTACGCGGGATCTGCCGAATTTTCATGTCATGATCAGACAGTCATAATCGTCAAACCTTGTTACCCTCACATACAAATTTTTGTATACCCCAAGTTAAAAATGTGATCGTGAGAGCACCCAGACGTAGGCGGATAGATAGATAGATAGCTAGATAGATAGATAGATAGATAGATAGATAGATAGATAGATAGATAGATAGATAGATAGATAGATAGATAGATAGATAGATAGATAGATAGATAGATAGATAGATAGATAGATAGATAGATACGCGTAAAGTGGCTGCAGTACGCAAAGAAATGCTTCGAATTTAACATTTGACACTGAGCTGCACTTTGCCTAAGCAGTATCATGAATAGCTTTTTGCATATATTTATTTAATTTCCAGGTAGAGGGATCACCCTCTAACTTTCGGTTACAAACCATCCTTACGTATCTTGATTTCACATCTGGGAAATAGGGGCTCTGAGTTGTAAGCTGCAAGCATGCATCAGAAAGAGCTACCTGGTAATGTGGACTCCACATACATATGATGTGCCTTAGAAGCAACCTGTCATGTAGGTCAAATCGCAATTCTCTACTGTCGAAACTGTCTTAAAAGGCTAGGGGCATCCTCCTGTTTCGGTCGCAAAAAAAGGAAAGAATTATTTATAGTTGTACTGAACGCAATACAGAAGACAAAGGACAAGAGAATGAAGACGCAGTGCTTTCTCAGCACAATTATGGATGATTCCTCCCCACTAGCCCAACTCATAAATCTCTGGAAAGAACAAAATTCCCGGCTGAAGAAGTGCGCATGTTACTAGGCTAAGAAAAGGACACCGATCAGCCGCGCAGTCAGGCGTACCACAGCTTCCAGCCCCTCGGTTCTGATCTCACCAACTCTTGCCCCCCCACCAGATGGCGCAGCTTAACGACATCACGTCGCACACTCTCGGCAGATTGCAGCGCGCGGGGGTCGGACGCCAAATGACCCCGGTCCGGATCCCGAGTCTCTAATTGCTCCATGCCGGTGTTTTTTCTAGGCACTGCTTTTGGGAAAACCGAACGCTAAACAAGTCAAAACTCCCTCGCTTTCTGCCTGTTCCGTGGTAGGCGTTTATTTCAGGGTCATTTGCGATGAAGAGAGCTGTTTCCCCGAAACAGCGCCGTGAATTCTAAGCAAAGCGGAGCTCTTTAAAGCGGAATTCAATGAGTTCTGAGGGGAAACCCTTCATCCCGCGGGTTGTTTACGCTCGCCATTTGTCTTGTCGGGTTCATCATGAGACCTACTCGTTGAAATTGCCGTTGTTTTCTTCGTGCGCGAACACATAGCCCGAAAGGGAACTGCTGCCTTGAATGCCGGTGTTCCGAGACATGTTCATTATCTTAAGTAATGCAAATAGCTTGTGACTTCGAGCTACAAACGGGTGGTTGTATATTTTCCCTTTCTTATTATCTTCAGTAATTAACGTCGTTTTAAAGCAAAAAGACTTCAATGGCACTGCAGTCCACGACATTTGTAAGAGATTTTGCGCGAGACTCTAACGTCTCGCAAGGTCTCGTGCAGGTCTCGCAATCTGCCTTCCTCTTCTCTTTATCTTTCTGCCGTGAAGGATCCACATAACCATGCGCAAGCAATCACATCACATAATGACGTGACACCATGTAGTCATCGCACGACGTCATTGCTTTGTCAATGCTGGGCGAAACCACGAGAGGTGCAGAGCCCTCGCAACGCCTCCGATCCGGTGCAGAACGCTTCCGGGGGCGGATGGTTTCTACTGCCGACTGAGAATAAACAGAAATAAAAGACGGCTTTAGCCTGATTAAAGTGGTGAGTTGGGCTTGTTGGTACATATTTACGGAACACTACAGCGCAAAAAATACACGACGGACGAAAGGAACACAAACGACGACGACACGCGCTGAGCCAACCGAAGGCGGTAGTCCACCGAAAAGCACACTGACGTCCTGAGGTAGTTGCTTGGTGCGAAGACAAAACGGAAAGTTCACGTACTCGGCATATTGTGGCAGCGATGAGTGAAACGGTGGTGCAAGGGTCGGACAGATAAGGGGAAGAGAAAGAGCCCTTTGTACTAGAAATGAACTTGATTAAAGTGGCGAGTCGGGCTTGTTGGTACATATTTACGGAACACTAATTTACGCATATTTACGGAACACTTAATCAAGTTCATTTCTAGTACAACTAACTATCTACTATCTACAACTAATTACCGTACAACTAACTATCATACTATCTATGTAATGCCCTGTTCGTGTTCGTCACACAATAATGCCCTCCCATGCTAATTTGGGATGTGTACAGTTAAGGAGACGACCACAAGAGCGCTCAGACATAGATAGATAGATAGATAGATAGATAGATAGATAGATAGATAGATAGATAGATAGATAGATAGATAGATAGATAGATAGATAGATAGATAGATAGATAGATAGATAGATAGATAGATAGATAGATAGATAGATAGATAGATAGATAGATAGATAGATAGATCGATCGATCGATCGATCGATCTCCGTGTCTGCATTGGAATCTATTGAAGTTATAGCCCTACTCACTCACTCAATCACTCACTGACTCACTCACTCACTTACTCACATGATGTCATATGATGGTATCAGCGTTTGGCGTCATCAGTTGACATCGTCGTTTGCTAAAAGATGGGCCGACCCCGGAGGAAGCACTACAACAGCAAGTGAGGTCCAGAAAGCTTCGCGAAAGGAGGAAAAACCAATGCAATTGAATGAGGACATCATTATCATTTATCGCGTGTCTCTCGTACTGTGGCTCATAATGTAATGCAAGAAATCCGTTCTCCGACTGCGCAAGTTAATGCATTACCAAGCGTGATGCTAGTTTTCACTGTTACAGAGTGTGTAACACGCTGCATTTTTTAAATGCGAAGCATTTCTTAGCGAACCTCGGCGAGTTTTAACATATCTATCTATCTATCTATCTATCTATCTATCTATCTATCTATCTATCTATCTATCTATCTATCTATCTATCTATCTATCTATCTATCTATCTATCTATCTATCTATCTATCTATCTATCTATCTATCTATCTATCTATCTATCTATCTATCTATCTAGCCGCCTACGATTTTGTGCTCTCCAGACCGTATCGTTAATGGGATTTATACCAAAATTTGTATGGCATAACATGACTGTATGACGAACATAAATGAGTGGTCATATCATGAAATCATAAATAACTTCTCATGAAATCTATGATTTACATGCCATGGCCTTGGTGCTACTGCGGCCGTTTCCTTCACTTCATATATCCAAAAATTGGTATGATGTGACACTTCTGCATGGCCAACATAAACGACAGGTGGTAATGTAAAAATAATGACGTGCATGTGATGTACAACATGATTTAAATGCCACGCTCATGGTGCGCTAACAGCCGTTTCGCTAGCTTGATATACACCAAATTTGGTATAGCGTGACGTGACTCTATAACGAACATAAATGAGAAGTTGTAAAACGGAAATCATGATATGTCATGCGCAACATGACTTGCATGCCACGTTCATGGCACGCTCGCGGCCGTTTCGCTTGCTTGATACACACCAAACTTGGTGTTGCGTGACGTGTCTGTGTGACGAACATAAGTGGCAGGTGGTAATATGCATAAGCGTGCGCAGGGTTCCCTTTCAGGGGGGGGGGGGGGGCGAAGGTTCGTTGCAGCGCCCCCCTCCCCTATGAAGTCAATGTATAGGGCCGACGTTGCGCCCCCCCTCTCTTAAGTAATTGGGGGGGGGGGGGGGGCGCCCCCTCTGCCCCCTTCGTGCGCACGCCTATGGTAATATGGAAATCATGATATGTCATGTGAAACATGACTTGCAAGCCCGCTCATAGCACGCTCGCGGCCGTTTCGCTAGCTTGATATACACCAAATTTGGTATTGCGTAACGTGACTGTATGACGAACATAAATGAGAAGTGGTAATATGGAAATCATGACATGTCATGTGCAACATGACTTGCATGCCGCGCTCATGGCATGCTCGCGGCCCTTTCGCTATCTTGATATACACCAAATTTGGTATTAGGTGACGTGACTGTATGAAAAACATAAATGACAAGTGGTAATATAAAAATCATGACATGTCATGTATAGCATGACTTGCATGCCACCCTCATGGCGCGCTCGCGGCAGTTTCGCTAGCTTGATATACTCCAAAATTGGTATTGCGTGACGTGACTGTATAACAAACATAAGCGGAAAACGTTAACATGAAAATCATCTCATGCATGTCATGTACAGCATGATTTGCTCCTTGCTGGCTGCTTCGCATTACACCGATATCCACAATGCGTGGGATCTGCCGGTTTTCTTGTCCTCGCCGTTATCTGTGTTCTTGTATGTGTAGTGGCCGTGATCTTGGTATCGCTATTGATATTTCGTTTTTTGACAGCATTGCCCTCTGGTCCTGAGCTCTGGTTACTCAAGTTGACCGAGACTACAGCTCAGTTAGTAAAGATTCACCTTGAAGCAGTTGTGGAGAACTACATGGCATGGTACCGTTATTGGAAACCATCACCATCTAGCAGATAAGGCATGCCATAGCTGACGACATTATATTTCGCTATATGGTTATGTGTCCCGGCGTACTGAGCCATCCAATGCAGGCGTTGCTGCCTTCGGAGCCAGTTGGAGCTAAGTGGATGCCCGTTAAAATTGACAATATAGACTATTTGAACCGATCCAGCATATTACTCTCGTCTTACGCTTTTCGCACCAACTTTCTAAGCGCACAGCCTCACCCGATTTTCGACACATCTGTGCTGCCATTCTTCCAACAAGTTTCCGCACATACGATTTCAACACATCAAATGTAGCGGAACTTTTAAATTGACACGTTGCGGATGTCGCTGTCTCTCTAACGGGTCATTTTCAATGGCGCTGTAAGACAATGATGAAACCAGAAATAAAAACGGCCCCTGAATGTCTCTTCCAAATAACGGAGACGCACGCTCCTATTTAGACCATCTCACCTCCCTCGGGAACACATTCGCCACGTCAATGTCGGTTTCTCTCAAAGCCCATTTTCGAGGAGTGCAGGGTGCCGCGACGGCGGGCGTCTCTGATTAGTGGAGCTCCATTCTCGCATCTTCCGTACATTCCCTCGGACACACTCCTCGACCCACTGGTCGTCCTGCGTCGTGTAGACAGCTGGCTTTTTCCCGATCCGTTCTGACAGTGGCCGTTGATACGCTTCAAGACCTTGGGCGTACGTCTGTATATGTCTGTACATTAGAACTGTCGCCATACTGTTCCTATAAAACCCGAAAGCACGGCCCTCAAATGAAGGCGCCTTCCGCGAACTCTACAGCCGACTGGCTTTTTGCTGAGATGTGTCAGTGCGGAAGCGAAAGTGTGTTTCCGCGTAGATGGATGACGACGTCCTCGAACAGGTATCCGAGGGAGGCTCGCGTGTCCCTGGCCTCTTTCTGCCCTAACACAGTGTGACGTCCCTAGGAGTGAGTTTTCCAGCACGAACGTGATTCATTATCTCGCGCGCGCAATATGCACGCATTGCCCACGCAAGAGGTTCCACAGGCGCACTTCTCAGTTCGTTGAAAGCTTTCTAGCTAATGTACCAGGCGGTTGCAGTAGCGCTACTGAGGGCGTTTGCACTCTCACGGGGATGTTAATGAGGATGCCAGGGTAACTTTAGAGCTTCGCTGATGCGTCGTGATTCCTGCTCAGCAGTTGGAAAGCGCTAGCTTCAACTCTAGCGTTAACCTTCTGTAACTGAAATGAAAAAGTGAAAAGGTGTATCTACTTGAACCTAAACCTCGTCCATCTTCATCAAAGTGGAGGAGGGGAGGTGCGTACAGTTGTAGGATTAGGGGTTATGGCAGGGGCGGAGCTTGGGGATTTAAACTCACTCAAAATTTTCCAATTTCGCGTGTGTGTATACGCACGGACACGTACAAGCGCACACAAGAACATACATAATGTATGATTAACACCCCTCCCCTTCCCAAAAAAAATCACTGGGTTTGCTGCTGGTGTCTACATCGGAGATGTTTGCTTCAAGCAACTGCATTTCTATACTTCATTGCAGAGGAGTTGTGATGAATAAAAATTAATCTCTTCTAAGTAAGAAACGTGTACGTACTCGATGACATAAAAAAGAAAATTCGCCAGATCCTGCGCTTTGTGCAAGTCGGTCTCATGCGAAGCAGTCGGCGAGCAATTGCCTATGCTGCATTTTCTTAGCTTTGAGCCAAGCATTACGAGCTGAATCGACGTGTTTGTGTAACTGAAGTAGTTGTGCGAACGTCGTGGGCTTACAAGAAACATCGACAGCACTGGCGTTTATAGGGTAACTTGTGGTCTGACGTAACGATGGTATACTCATTAGAGCACAGACTTGAGTATAATCGAAACGAACTGCATTTTACGCTTCGATGATGTGAATTTCATACGGAACTTTCTTTAGCGTAAAACTCCGGGGTCGAGCAACGCCTGTATATATCTTGCTGAATAATGGGAATACAGTTGTAATGTTTATTAGACTGCTATAGAAGCAGAGACAACACTGCAACCACATTTGTCGTTAACCAGACATGACGCCTGTGCCATAGGAGTACATATCTAATGTTTCTCATTTTCTTATCAAATTATATAACTGACATAACGCCTGCATACGGTTTTTTTTTCAAAGCCCTTTGAAGACTTGGCGTGACACATTGGTAGAATACCTGTCTGCCGCGCAGAATTCTTGGGTTGCATTCCTGTTGCTGCGATCCTTATTTTTATCATTTGCATTCGTCGGGTCAACGCTGCCCATATCAGCTTTGCTTAACAATCGCGCATTTAGATTGCCTATGTCTGTTCTCGTCGTTCCCGGGCAGATATAAACTAGCAATCACCTGTTGCGCATACGCGGCTACCGTTGGCCGGGGTATACTGGTATGTGCCACACGTGCCTAGAAGAGAGGGTTTGACGACGTACGCGAAATGATTTTAATGTTATTCATGTCATGACCACACATTCGTATTTGCCAGACCCCGATACCCTCCGATACCAAATTTTGGTGTACAGCAAGCGAAGGAGGTGATCCCAAGAGCACCCAGACGTAGGCGGCTAGTTAGTTAGATAGATAGATAGATAGATAGATAGATAGATAGATAGATAGATAGATAGATAGATAGATAGATAGATAGATAGATAGATAGATAGATAGATAGATAGATAGATAGATAGATAGATAGATAGATAGATAGATAGATAGATAGATAGATAGATAGATAGATAGATAGATAGATTCTGCCAGAAGCATCCAGCCGCATCACCGGGATACCACCGTCTCTCCTTCTCCCCCCCATGCGCGTTTCAGTGCACGTTACCATAAAACCAGGCACCCTTAAGAAAGTACCGGGCCTGTTAACAGGCACCTTTTCAAGCACGTTTAAACGTGGAAGCGCTGTCAACACTATGGAAGGCGGCCGGCACGTTTTATCTCCGCTTGAGCTGCGATCGTCGAGTACCCTCGCAGGCTTGCTACAATTCCTCTTCTTTCCTCTTTTTGCATTTATTTGCTCAAACAATCAAACAAACAAACACTGAATACTACTACTTCCTTACTTACTGCTATTTACAACTGCTTATTGCTCACTTCTGGCTCACAGAACATACGACGCGCCAGGAGATGTTCTCGCCCTTCAACTTTATGCGAAAGTTTACGGTGACACTGAGAGCGACCGAAACAAATCCAGCCGGAGTGTCCATATAATTGCTACAGCCTTAAAAATATGTAACATAAATGACTAGGCGCGCGTACTACCGCTCGCGTACAAGTGTTTTTGTTATCGGTGTGCGAACAGCCGAGTAAATCTTTCCTGTAGAGCGTGCTTTGTCTCAGTAAGGGTAATATTGAGGAAAAACAAACTTTCTGTGCTTGCGAATGTCGAAGGGACATGGCTTTCGGATTCTAAAAATGGTTCGTGTTTTTAGATGCGAAGCAGCTCTTTGACTAGGCTGTGTAACGCTGTCCCTCCGTCCGTGCGTCCGTACGAACGCGTCGCAACGCGCTCCCCTCGCCGCAGGTGTTGGAGCGGTGCCAAATAGGTCACGCCGCAGCTGCGCGTTGACGTCACGCTCCCCTCGCAGCTCGCGCTGACGTCCCTCTCTCTCTCGCCTGCCGCGCGCTCGCCGCAGCGCCCGCAGCTGCCGCCTGACGCGCGCCTAACGTACGCGTTGAAACATGTCTGTACGTGTCACCTCTCTCTCTCTTCACCCTCTCCACCGCTCCCATGCGCAACGCTGCTGCTTCGCATCCCATCAGGGTTCCCTTTGGGAAGCTGGTGTAAATTTTTTCGGGTTTGATGAGCCTTATATGCCTCATCAAACCCGAAAATACACCGGCGTCCCCGTCCGCATCTCCCATCGACGTCCACACCGGTGTGGCCAAATATTATGATCACGTGAGGACGTCACCACATGACGTTATCGTGACGTCACAGATCACCAAAATTTGTGACGTTATTATGTCGCCATCATGGCTTCACGTCATGTCACATAATGTCATCACAAGATACGTCGCTTGGTCAACAGTGGGCCGATCACGGAGGCCGTGCAAAATCAGATGACGTGCCTCCGATCCTGGAGGAATTGGAAAACAATGTTAGGTGCACAAAGCTTGCGGAAGGTGGTGGTGCAGGAACAATACATCAACTGAGAAGAAAAAAGAAGATTGCTTTCGCGTTTCAGTCGTCCTAGATGAGTGCATAAGGGACCCTGTTAGTTTTTTTTAAATGCGAATGCATTTCTTAATCGGGCTATGTCAGGCAGCGTTGTCCGCGGCGGTGTCCGCGCGCCGGCAGGTGTTATCTCTCCGCTCTCACTCCCTCTCCCACAGCAACACCTGCGGGTGCGCGCGCTTATCCTCGCCCCTAGCAACCGGAGCATGTGGTGCGAGAGAGTGTAGGAGAGGGTAGGTGCAGTGCTTCGCCGCTCCTTCTCTCACCGTTCGCTCTCTCTCCTCCCTGCGCCCCACTCTCCCGTCCGCTCGCGCCTCACTCTCGACCGTTCGCTGGCTGGGCGCCTCTCAAGGCGATGGCAGAAGTCGGTGAAGGCGAAATCTCTCGGCGCAAGAAATGCATTCGCATTTCCTCACGATTCCCTTCGGGGAGGTGGGGGGCATTTTTTTATCACGTGTGGATGTGATGTGGACAATGATGGTACAGTTTAAGTGTACAATCCGTCGCAAAGTCCTTGTTCGTGGAGATCGTGCCAGTTAGATGTTCATTGCACATGCATGAGTGCAGGTAAGTGTATTCTGCTTTCGAAGCGCGATCTTGCAGACATGAAAGTACACAGGTAGAAGCTGCGAGTACTGCTGTTACACGCCTAAGGTATTACTACTTGCTTATGGTTTTTGCACTGCTCTCTCATGCTTCGAGAGCAGGCAGTTTAACCATGAAAGGGCTGTAAAGAACTCTTTCGAAAATTGCTTCGGTGCGGTATCTTCACCAACGTTGCAGGAACAAAAGAAACAAAAGCCAAAAGTGGCGCACCAGTGAGAGTTTTCTCAGTACTTTCTTTTTTTCTCGTTTAGTACAGAAGATTCCTGCACGTAGGTAAAACTGGAAACCACCACTACTCTCTTTCTGGAATAGCAAGTCCCACACGGGTAGGCGCGTAAAGTTTTCCGCTGAAAAAACGAGCGCACACACAATCATTTTCCTCACGCTCACCTAACGTTCCACGAAAACTTGGTTTGCTCCGGTGAGCTCTCTTTGAAGACAGAAAAGCGTAAGGCCAAGTTGGCTTGAACTTGTTGGCGCCTAGCCGCCTTAATTCGGCAGGCCCTGACAAAAGCAGCATCTGCGGAGGCAACAACAGAGTCGCTTGGTTTAAAAGCTGATGTTTTCATCAGTCAACCCTGCTTTTCAGTGACTTTCTCTCCAACCCACCCCTTTCCCAACTCTCCGCGTCTCACGACAAAAACGACAAAAACAAGTATGCAGGTTTATTAGGAGGCTAACCGAATTCGAGGACACGTGAGATGAACGTAGGTGGCCGTGCATTCGAAAACAATGAATTCACTTGAGCCATGGTAAAGTATAACTATGGTTCAGATTCCTTCTCTGAAACTCAAAACTTAGCAGGAACTTCAGAAAGTTTGAACAGGCCCATGGATAATAGAGGTCATACTTCATGTAGGGGAGCCAACCAGACGTTTTTCTGGTTCACCTACCTGCCTTGTGCCTGTCTCTCTTTCGGGACAAGAAGCACATTTATTATTTATTTGTAGAGCAGTTTGTGTGCGTCGAAAACCACACACATGCACACACACGCACACACACGCACACACGCACACACACACACACACAAACACGCACGCACGCACGCACACACGCACACAGACACACACACACAGACACACACACACACACACACGCGCGCGCGCGCACCCACTCACACACGCAGAAACACAAACACACACACACACGTATACGCGCGTACACACACGCCCGCGCGCGGGCGCAGGCGCGTATATATGGTTTTATAAATCCTCTTATGAGCATATCAGCTATGCGAATTTCACTTCTAAGTAGACTAGATATTATAGGCCTACATGTGACAAGCATAATCAGGTTCTTTACTGCGTCTAACATGTGTATGGTATCCATAAATATTTTGTTTCCGTACTTTCCCACACCAATACAGGTCATACATTATCTAAGCACCAAACCTAATCCGTGTCGCGAAAAAGCTAAATTGTCTGCCCGCGGAACTACTGCTTTTAGCTTATACGCAAGAGCGTCTCTGTTAGGATATCATTGAGGATATGCGCTTAATACAGCTTTAGAGGCTGGCCTGCTGACGAAAAAAGCTTGAAAATGACAGGAACGTAAGTGACAAAGCTTTTGGCTCGTTATTATTGTATTTTATTGACCGGCTACCTTTGTAAACGGTATGAACAGCATGACTGTTGGCTGGGAGCTTGTACCCTGAACGGTTTTAGCAAGCGATCTTCTTCAACTGGAAGCACTTCACCGGCGGCAAACACGAACGCGGAAGCGCAAGACTGTTGTTCTAGCTTTCTCCTAATGAGCTGCTTCTTTAAGAACGGCTTAACGACAAGGTGAGTCTTGAGGATTGTGCGACATTTTCTTGTCGATATTACACCCACATACTCGCAGAAGGACGTAAGCTCGAAGTAATAACATTTTAGGAAAACGAAATGCTATTGTAGTCAAACCTTCGAGGTCACCTCCCCTCTCACTCTCACCTCTCCGACATTTTCTTACTTAGGTACGTAGTAGTGCTGTATATAACGTGTAAGCCCACCCTAATATGCGCGCCCACCATAAGTAAGTTCATGAATGAAGTTATCCATGAACGTATCCACAACATGAATCATGAACATGAACTTATCCTTGATTTTGAATCACCAGAATAAAGCAGGGCTTGGTAAGGTTGTTGCCTTAGGAGGCTGTTTACGTTCGCTTAGCTCGAACCCCCGTTACGACATGATTAAAAAGAATGAGTAGGTGATGCAGGATGGTTCTAGTAAATGGAGCTCCATTCGTCGAAATACAAACAGAACTGTGGGGAAAAGTAAGGAAACAATTATGTAAGCAGCGACTAGGCCCACCGTAAATGCAAGATTTCATAAAACTATGGCATGACGGCGAATGACAATTCAACTGAATGCTAGCAATCTGTCTTCGATTAAAAATATAAATATAAATCGAGAGCAGAAGGAATGAAGGAAGGAGGAAACAAACGGAAGGACAGGAAGATTAGGCAGTTCTTAGACCGGCTGTCTAACCTTTACTAGGGAAGTGGGTAAGGGTAATAAAATATGATAAAAAGAGATGTCCCCCCCCCCCCCCCCCCCCAAAAAAAAAAAAAAAGACAGCACGAGAAGGAAAATAACGGAAAAGAGAATACGACACTACTTAAAGTCTGTCTCTAAGACCAGTTGTCCACAAAAAACTCAATAATGCTTTCAAACTCTTCTGGGCTGAGGACGGACTCGGTCAATGTCCGAGAATACTTCGTTCCGACAAAGGGCGATTATCCAGTCTATCTAGTGCATCAGAAAGTTCTTGTCTTCGCGCATTGAAATGGGTACACTCACACTGAAGGTGGGCGATCGTTTCTTCGCAGCTGCAGTTTCATGACGATTGTTATAGCGCGAGCTCAGAACGACGACAAAAGGACAAGACGAGCGCTTGTCCTTTTGCCGTCGTTCTGAGCTCGCGCTATAACAATCGTCATGACCTACCAACTAACCCAATTCGCCATGCAGTTTCATGTAGAGTGGATGGCCATTCCAATTTAAAAGTATACGTTTGTGAAGGCCACGCCAAGCCACAGGCGCTACAGAAGACTCTCCTCCGCTCGAGATATTCCTGATGAATGTCGTAGCTCGTGATCGGGATCCAAGTTGTGTCGACGAGGTTTTGTGAATTCCATCGAGTTCCATTGTGCCAGTGTGAGGTTACATTCCAGTGAACGAAGCCGCGTGTGGAGGCCAAAGTGAGTGAGGCAGTATTATTATCGAGGCATGGTTTGCGAGAAAGTAAAAAAAAAAAAGAAACGCATGGAAATGGAAGAAATCCTCGGGGGTTTCAAGGAGAGAGAGCGTGAGAGAATAAGTTAGAAGCATGCGGAGAGGTTCACATGAGCTATTGCGCTCTGGCCTGCTGCTATTGGGATCTTAAGATCAGCTCTGCGCAGACCAGGTTTCAAGTTTAATAAAAAAAAAAGCAGAAAAAACAAGAATAAAGAATAAAACGGTGTATGTTTTATATAGGTCTTTATTATTCAGTGTAGTGAAAGCACACAAGAGCTCCCTCCGAAACATTAATGTCTGTTTGGTGGAGCCTATTCCGATTGCATATGAGACACGACATTGGAAATTTTGCGTGCCCAGGCGACGGATAGTTTGAATGTAGAATATAAACATTATGTCATCAAAATCTTCATCTTTCATGTTAGCCAGTTCTGTCAGTGCTTCGGGAAGTTCATTAGAAATTTATTAGTTTATGACGCCCGTTCCATATAACGTCGAATATAAGCGTATTTATTCACCACATATACACGCCTCTACGTAAATGGTGGGAATGAAAGAAAAAAAATCTGCATCTATCTTGACAAGCCCCCTTTTCACGATGGCTGCCGGCGAGCAAGGAATGACGATGCACATTTTACCCCGTAACAATTGTTTTCTACAGTAAAGGGTACCTAAAGTAGTACATATTTTGCAGAACGTAATAAAAATATTAAAAATATGTCATCGATCGTGTCTACAATTTAATTATTAAATTTGAATTTATTTAGTGTGTTGGCAAGTCTAAATTTAATCTCTGAATGTCATGATGAGTACTGATGAACGCTTGATGTCGGCAATTTTTAGTAGTGTCGCCTTGAAAACAGGGCATTCACAAACGTTCACTTAGGCTGCTTGACCCTCTGGGAATCTACAAAAGCTGCTGTAGCCTAGCATATCACCTATTTTCCGAGGGTTCGCTCTATTCGATAAAGCATGTATCGATATATGTATTCTTAAGTTATGTGTACGTTTAGTGACCGTTGGCTTAATTCCTTCATTTTTTTTTTTTTGCATTCGTGTGAGCGTCGTCTATGCAGTCCTGACATATCTATCTTGACGACATACGACGCCAGTGTAGTGATTATCGCTCGCAGTAGAAAGCCCACTGAGAGACACACATCATATTTCTACAATAACGTGTTGATGATTATGAGAGCGAGAAAAATCTGCCCAAGAAGTCTTCATACTGGGCACCCAGCACAAAGTTCTAGTCTCCTCCCTCCTTATGTAAAAGGACTTCAAAGCTATATTTATCTGCATTATAACACAATATACACGCGCAGTAGAAACGAAATTACTTTTACTTCTACCTGACGAAGCCTATATTGCATCTAAGCTGCATGTTTCTTCTTCATTCTTTTCCGTCTTACTTAGGCGACTGTCTGTTTACAAGGAACGCGTTCATCGTTTCAGAGTTTGCCCTGGCACGAGACCTGGCGCTTGCTGGCGAGGACGCGATGAAAGAATACAATTCTTCAAAGACGCGAAAAAGATATGAGCGGCGTGGAATGTCGCAGCAGGGGCCCAAAGCCAAACGCCGCGCCTCCACCACTTCTTGCCAACTCACCGCATTGCTCTCGAAGGGAGTGCATTTGCGTAAAAAGGTTGAGGGGGAAAGGGGGGTTGTTCGGTGCTGCTTGCCCCCCTGCTGAGTACAGCAGCAAAATCGATCTCAACGATGCGGCTTGCCTAGTCGAGGAACGGGCACCACTGCTTGGAGCGGGGGGTGTAGACCGCTATTCTGGGTGGAGTAGTATGTTGGAAGAGGGGCTGGTTGCAGAACGAGAACTGCAGGAGGGACGACCACTCCTCTGTCATGACAAGCGAAGTGTCTCGACTTCCCCGTGTTCTTCAGGCGTGTTTTTACGTATAGATATACATGCTTTGTTGGCGACACTGTGCGCACTGACAGGGTAGAGTACCGCGGCTTCCCTCTCGTCTGTGGATCTTGTAGATCTTGATTCAGGTTTTGTGTTCTGTCGGGGATTTTTGTGGTTCATTGTTTACTAACCGCCTTTTTTTCTACTTTGTCGACAAGGAGGATTCTTTTTTGGAGAGTGAGGTCAAGGAAACGAGGAGGGTTGTCTTGAGAGTGTCATGAGAGAGGGAACTGTTTCGTCTGTTCGTTCTTTTTCCGCATGTCATGGGAACGCACGGGCACACTTCGAAGCATCGTTGCAGCCTTTTCAAAAGATGGCTCTGCTAGAGTCAACGAAAGCTGTATGTTCTTATATTGTTTCAGGGTTCTTTCGTCTGAGTAAAAATAATATAAGACATTAAATTCTGGAATATCGGTGCTACCGCTATTGCTTTCGGCTATTTGGTGGCAAGATGAGATCAGCATAAGATTCTCCGCATGTTTAGCGCATTTGTACGTTCGACAAGTGTTGAAATGCAACGCCCCCCGCATTTGACTTTATGTTCACTCGCTCTTTTTCTTTCTGTCTTTAACGTTAGCAGTCGTTCTTCCAGGTTTTTTACAACACAGAATTATAATGCTTCTTGAAAGCATGTTTTAAATTATTTTTACCGACGCTGGTTCCGACAATATTCGTTCCACCAAAAACGATAGCTGAGCACTTCTTCA
>JALIZH010018618.1:0-43938 GCA_030522465.1 Rhipicephalus appendiculatus
TGAGACTGTTTCTATTTCGTGCCATAGGAGAAACGTAAGCGGTGAGAACTATTCGTCAGACAGTCACTTACACACGAGGAGTGTAACGGCTGCATTACCAAGTATGTGATTAAGTATTGTGACACGCACGCACAGGGGGGAGAGGACTTTGCGTCCTTATATGTGCACGCACACTATAAACACAAGCACAGGCGCACGTAAATGGTAGTTGATCCCATCCTGCCAAAAAAATGTCTGCCAGCTTCCCCTGCAGTTTATACCGCTAGTAGTTGCCTGTCGCAACACTATGTGGATGCCTTGTGTGGTGGACTGGTGGTGCTATTAAGTACTCTGGTAGCGGCATTTGTTCCAGCGAAAACACATCTACAAACAATACTCTGATTTGGACAAGTTGGCTCAACTTTGAAATGTACATAAAAAGCGCTAGCGAGAAAAAACGAAAGAACAAGAAAAAAAAACCTGTTATTTTGCCTAGAGTAAACTATAAGGGGAGGTAGCATGCCAGACCGTCTTGAAAAAAAAAACCAGCGCAGGAGCGGATATCGGATCAGGAACTAGCCCACTTTCAAACCTTTCAAACCAAGAATACCAGAGAAGCATACGCGCTATTTACAGTGGCCTGTTCAACGACAGTGATGCGCTCTTGACGTGAACGCCCGTGAGCTTCCTCGCCATTAAAGGGCTCGATTCAAGCGTCCTGAACTCCACTGAAACGATTTCGGCATCATCGAACAAGCTAGGGGATGGAGATTTTTATTCTGGCAACGAATTGCGCGAAAAACACAGCACATCACGCTCGTTATCCATCAATATTTGCCATAACGTCCGGTACTTACACCCGTCGAGGCGCCGGAAGTAATGATCGAGACTTCCGAGACTCGTCGATGAGGCAAGGATCTCAAGCTGTGCAAAACGTTTTCTTGGGCTAGTTGGTTCATGACTTCTGAAGGAAAAATTGTAGCGCAAAGCAACACACGGACAGACAAAGAGCGCCAGTCCCGTGCTCTTTGTCTGTCCGTGTCTTGCTTTGCGCTACAATTTTTCCTTCACAAATCTCAAGCTGTGTAGCCTTCCACCGATCGGGCTATACTTCCATCGAGACTCTATATCGGTGCGATCTGAGAAGCCCGCGCAGCAGTTCCATCGCCAGTTTCCCATCGCAACGGCAACTTCCGGAATCGGCCGGTGAATCGCGGCAGGCGCCTGGCACTCTCACGACACTCAGTTTGCCGGGTTCGCGTGGAGAACACGCGCTGAGCTAAAAGCCCGCGTGACGCAGGACTTCGTTGCAGAGATCCGTGTGTCGCAGCAGTTGACAGACGCCGGACCGCAACCGAGTGCAAATCAGACAAAGCAGAAAAGGGATGGTGGCTTCGGCATTCACACGGATCCTCTGTGCAACCCGATTGTGTTACAGAAGCGTTCGCCATAGTGCCAAGGTGCGTGGCGCAATAACGCCATATATGTCTAGCAGGCACACGGACATGGCCACGGGAATGACGATTGCTTATTATAAGGACGGGCGCTCGGTGTGATCTTGAGCTTATCATTATCCTTGCACACACAACGGGACGGGACGGAATGTTGATAAAGGACTGCCTCATGGAAGATGGCAAACGAAGCTTCGTGTACGTAATCGCCTCGAGTTGTCGCAAGCGCTTAAATTTACATCAACCACTATTCACAGCGAAGCTATCGTCTCTGGGCTGATGAAGTCATATCCATAACGCTGATCACGTGAACTGAGGGGCTCGATGGAAAGGGCTGAGCCACTCCTAGAGAGGCCTTGCGGAAAGGGGCAAGGGACGTGACTCGTCGAGAAGGGCGTCAGGATTGGCGGAAAACGGGGGAAAACAACTGAGGCGCGAAAAGTAGGTCAGTGAGGTGGTTCAGCACCAAAGAAATGTGATTAAGTAAGGAGAAGTGTTTGTGTGAACCTCTTACTCTAATACCTCTTGCTTTAATATCTTGCTCTAATAGTGCGCCATTAATCTGGAATTCTAGTTAAGCGCCATCCACTGAAGTCGATTTATGTAGCAGTGTCCCAGGGCTACCATCCTGGCGCGCACAAGCGCTACATATCAGATAGCGCTTCTGGTGTTGCTAATACCAATGTTGCTGTTGGCAGCGTTACGCAACTGTAAACAACTGGTTATATAAAACATATGCGATTGTTCAACATATGTATTTGCGTACAACATTTGTACGTATCTCTAGCATCATTTCGTAACGTTTCGCTCAATAAAAAAATTACATCACAGTCACTTTCCCTACGAATGCTTCGCATAACATCGATGCCCAAGGTACGTGGGATCTGCCGAATTTTTTGGCCTTGCATACGGGCCACTATGCTTGATACGAATCAATGCTTGCGGTCCTTATCCGTATATCATTGTCTAAGCCAGTGTTGTAACTCCTAACGTTTCCGCCTTTCGTACGAATTAGACAGGTCTTTCGCTCGTGATCACAGGACTAGATACTGTTAGAAATTTTTCGAATAGGGGCGCCAAGGAAGTAATATTGAGGCCATTGCGCATGCACGATGCCCGAGCAGCTTTTGGGTTTTGCGTTGGGGACACTGTTGCTAGAATTTAGCGGGAGCCCCAAAGCCGGCATCAAAAGCTTCGCGTCAAAGAAACATGGCGGCACCCATTTAAGTGACGGCTCTCGGCAAAGTCCAAACTGACCCAATTTCTGAGCAATGGATGAAATTATGAATTTTAAAATGCTGACATACACTACTACCGTTTTCTCCTATTTCATACATAAAACAAATATTGGCGGAAGAATAGCCCGTATTTCAATATAAGTTGACAATTTTAGAGCTTGTAGGCATAACGCAACTGGGTTGGCTGGAAGTCGAATTGTCTTGGCTGATTAACTCAAGGATGTTGGGCTCACTGAATCGGTGGAGATTACCGGAGAATTCATTTCCACTACACGTTGCAAATAAAAATTTTAAGGAATGCGTGTACCGAAGGTACGTACCTTCTTCTACCAACCTTTCATTGTTATTTATTGTAGCTTGCCATTCTGGCCGCCGCGGCGCTGCAAGCTCGAGGCGTAAAACACTGAGCGCAAAACCATGGTAAAACCCTATTCGAAAACTTACCACCTGCTCGACCCAAAGTCAGCACTCGCAAAGCACTATGGTGCCCCAATCTTTTGGGGTCCATATTCGAAAACTGCATATTGACACGCAGAAGACTTCAGTTCAGACAATGTATAGTTTCGACGCCGACACGTTACGATCACGAAAGAACGCTCGCGAGCACGACTTAATGTCATGAGTTACGTACCTTATTTCGCGTCATCCTGACCATACAGCGTGGACGTTTTATTCATCTGATCACATGTACCATGAAGGAAATAAGTGTAAATACAAGGGCTCGTTTTCTTTGTTAGACACAATATTAATGAGAACTAAGAGACAATGATGCCAAGGAAAGTACAGGGGATGTTATTAGAAGTAATTGTAATGTAAATGTGAAGAAAGAAAAGTGGAAGAAAAGATAACTTGCCGGCAGGGACCGAACCTGCTCGGTCTCCAAGCCGCAGGTAAGCGGCAAATAAATGATTAAATTATTTTACTTTCAGTGCGCCTGCACGCAGTTCGTCTACAATAGATAGAGTTCTTGCAAAATTAATTTTGTGCCAACCACTCAGTAGGGACATTAAACGCTGAAACTGTTTCTTGCCGCTGTAGACCGAAATTGATACAAAGTTACAATAATACCCGTCCAGCTTCAAGTGGCGAAATCTGATCGAATATGAACAGTCCAGCTTCATTTTATTGCGGGGATATCTCTTTGACGTGCTGCAGCCCTGTGTTTTAACATTGGAATCTGACGTCAGCAGTGTGCTATGTAGACATGCGCTTCCTTAGAGGCGCGCTTCCCTCTGTATTTTCATATGGAGGGACGCTCGTTCGGTGCCTCGATGCGCATTAGCCAGCTGGCGGGGGAAGGACACGTGCGCGCATAGGCCAACATTGCAGAAAAGCTTCCAAACACTGGTTATTCTTTAAACTTGCTTGCTGTTTATATTCAAATAACGCGAAGGAAATGGCCAGCAAATTCGCCAAAATAGAAGTTCAACGTAGCCAGAAAGTAGCCATGGATGGCGCCAACCTGAAATTTTTGTCGCCAGACAGGATCGGAAAGAAGCCAATTTGGCGCAAACTAGCCACCAGCGGCAACCCTGCTGTCGCCTGTCCTGTCGTCTTTCACATTCTGTCTTGCCAGCGTCAATTATAACAGTCGAATTATATCTCTGTCGAATCGAAGTCGTCGATTATAGACTGTACTGCTAGAAGCAACGCTTATACACAAGACTTGTTTTAACGTGCTAGCGTTAAAAAAGCCGGCAGATCCCACGCACTGTGAGAATCGATGTAATGCGAAGCAACCAGGAAGGAGCAAGTCATGTTTTACATAATTTGCATGTCATGTTTGACATGTTAGGACCTGTCATTTATGTTCGTCATAGAGTCACGTCACGCAATACCAATTTTGGTGTATATCAAGCTAGCGAACTGGACGCAAGCGCTTCATGAGCGTGGCATGTAAATGGCGTTGTAGATGACATGCACGCCAAGATTTTCATGTTACCACCTGCCACTTATGTTCGTTATACAGTCATGTCACTCAATACCCAAATTTGGTGTATATCAAGGCCAACGAAATGGCCGCGAGCGCGCCATGAACGTGGCATGCAAGTCATGTCGCACATGACGTGATGATTTCCATATTACCACTTGTCATTTATGTTCGTCATACAGTCACGTCACACAATACCAAATTTGGTGTATATCAAGCTAGCGAAACGGCCGCGAGCGTGTCATGAGCATAGGTCGGCAAAACATGTGGAGCTCACTCAGACTCACTCATGCAATAAATTTTGCCCGTGGGACTCACTCGGACTCAGACTCACGAAAATTTTTTCCAGCCGGACTCTCAGACTCACGGCTCTATCTGAGTCTGAGTGAGGCGACTCATGAGTCCGTTAGCGTACAATAGGTTTCTTTGAACTGGGTGTCAATGCTCTTAACACCAATATCTCGCGTAATCGGTGCTCTACTTGGCGCCTTTTCATCTCTTACCTTCAAATATGAGATATCAGTGGTTGCAATCCAGCAAGAACCTTTTTATAGAAAGGGAGAACTCACATGAAAAGCTTTTATCAAAAAGCTCCCGGGAAACAGTTTTCGGGGGGTGAGAGGGAGGTCACAGCACCCCCCCCTCCTCCGTAACTCTCGCCTCTGATCAATAAATATTGAGCTGGCGTATCAACGCTGCAACTTTCAATTATGCGTGATTCGGCCTGAGTATAAACGAGAGCCTACGTAAGGCTGACAGTAATGCTGAAGTTGGGTAAGTAGAGCCATTGATTGGCAAAAAAGTGTAGAGCTCATTCAGACTCACTGAAGAAATACATTTTGGGCTTAGGGCTCACTCGGACTCAGACTCGCCAAAATTTTCCTCAACCGGACTCACTCGGACTCAAACTCATCAAAATGATATTCACACGGACTCACTCAGACTCAGACTCACGGCTCGATATGAGTCTGAGTGAGTCTGAGTGAGTCGACTCATGAGTGAGTTTGCCGACCTATTGGTCATGAGCATGTCATGCAAGTCATGTCGCTCATGACATGTCATGATTTCCATATTACCACTTGTCATTTATGTTCGTCATACAGTCACGTCACACAATACCAAATTTGGTGTATATCAAGCTAGCGAAACGGCCGCGAGCGTGTCATGAGCGTTGCATGCAAGTCATGTTGCACATGACATGTCATGATTTCCATATTACCACTTGACATTTATGTTCCTCATACAGTCACGTCACGCAATACCAAATTTGGTGTATATCAAGCTAGCGAAACGGCCGTGAGCGTGTCATGAGCCTAGCATGCAAGTCATATTGCACATGACATGTCATGATTTCCATATTACCACTTGGCATTTATGTTCGTCATACACTCACGACGCCCAATACCAAATTTGGTGTATATCAAGCTAGCGAAACGACCGTAAGCGCATCATGAGCGTGGCATGTAAATCATGTTGTACATGACATGCATGTCATGATTTTCATATTACCACCTGTCATTTATGTTGTTCATGCACAAATGTCACATCGTACCAATTTTTGGGTATATCAAGTTAAGAAAACGGCCTTAGGAGCACTACGGCCATGGCGTGTAAATCATGTTTTTCATGACTAGTTAGTCATGATTCTCATGATATGACCAGTCAAACATGTTCGTCATACAATCATGTTATGCCATACCAATTTTGGTATAAATCCCATTAACGATTCGGGCCAGGAGAGCATAAAGTCGTAGGCGGCTAGATAGATAGATAGATAGATAGATAGATAGATAGATAGATAGATAGATAGATAGATAGATAGATAGATAGATAGATAGATAGATAGATAGATAGATAGATGATAGATAGATAGATAGATAGATAGATAGATAGATAGATAGATAGATAGATAGATAGACGCGCTAAAAATCGCCGAAGTTCGCTAAGAAATGCTTCGCATTTAAAAGCTCATTTCGCAGAAATCCCGGTGTCGGCGTCGTTGGTTGTGAGTGATAAATCGGCGCTGTCTGTGAGCGAAAATGCATTATAACAAAATGAAAAATGATCGGTTCGAGTGAGAATCGAGCACAGGCCTTCGCCATGGCAAGCATGTCTTCTATCCACGCCAATGCTTGAACACGTGTGGGAGACAACAGTATACGAATCTCTAGGGCCTGGCCGCAAGAAGTGGCCTGAGTTTCCATACGCAGGGAAGCGTCTTGTAGGTGTTCCTAGAGTTCAGCCAGACAGCCGTGTTGGTCCAAATTGCAGCAACGTCAGCAAAGAGCCCGTAGTGTATTCCTTCAACCTCTTGTAGGAGGAAGGGAATCTTCATCATGGCTAAGTTAAAGAGCAAGGCTGAAAAGACCGCTCCTGGAGGCGTATCCCGCGTGCCTAGTGGGAACGGGTCTTATTCGGTGGAGTCGAGGCGGAAGAACGACGACGCGACGAGAAAGAAAGGCGTGGATGCAGTCTTCTGTTGGAAGTCTGTGGTGGTAAGGTTGACGAGAATGCTGCTATGTTTGACATTGTCGATCGAGAGGTAACGCGGCTTTGGAAAAACTTGTTCCTGGGCGAGTTGGTGCCTAGGTTTGCTAAACATGCTGTTTCTGCCGCAGTCCTTGCAACATGAAGAAAGGACAGGGAAAGAGACAGATTTCTTGTGCTATCTGGTGTCGTTCGAGATACGCTGCCTCAGCCTCCTGCAGACTAAGAGGAAGGTGACCCATGCAACTGGACTCCTCCCGCCCGATATGGAAGGCGCTGCTCTGTGTAGAGCCGTCGCGCATGTACATTAGCGCTGTTAGCACCAAAACAGGCTTGCAACTAGCTTCTTCGCACTATTTGCAGTGCAACGCCAGATACGTAAGCAGCCTGCCTAACTGCTGTGTTCACGGAGACGTAAGTTAAGGAACCTTCCGTTTTCTCCATTGTAAACCTCCCACACGACAATGGTAGCCGTAACCAACTGACCCAACTTTTCAGTACACTGTTCCTCTTCGCTTAAATGCACTTGATCAGCGCAGGCTAGAGTTTCGCATGTTTGACCAACGTTGAGGCGCTGGTTTGGCTATGACACGGCGAGACGCTCGCGCTCTGGTTCGTGTGCGCCGCCGCTGCCTTCTAGTCGGACATATATCTTACACCGCATCTAGACATGTCCACCCGAAGCGCTTCACTGCAAGGACGGAACGCACCGCCAATGTGCATGAATTTTCGCTTTGCAGAAAGACAGCCTTCTAGATTTTTGAAAGTGGTCCATCTCCAGTTGTAGAAATAGCTTATACACGAACGAGCCTTTTGTATGAAATAATGAGTCACTTTATTTGACAACCATTGCATCAGTAACACAAACAGTGCAAACAAGCTCAAGTTATACATTCCAGTTTAACAAACGTGGCGATAAGTGTTTCATATAAATCATGTTCAACAACCATTGTGCGCAGTGGAAACACGTACAGTAAACCGAGAAATCATCCTGCATGAAGGTACAATAGGGCGGCGAGCAGTTCCCCACTCGTCGCCAAATTACCCGGTGCCGTGGGCACTCTTATACCCACCGTAGATCAATACAGTACAGTAAAGGTTGCGCTGTCCACCATGAAAGCCCACAGTGCATTCAAAGTAGCAGCAACTGTTTGTTTCTGAGAAGTCGGGGCAACAATGGATTGTTCGGAGTGATAAAAAACGAGCAAACCTGGAGGCAGGCCTCGTGAAAGATCTTCAAGGGAGCACGACGTCGTCTAACCTGAGGAACCGGTGAACGTACAACCACGAGTCGTAGTGCAGCCTGTCCAACTGGCGGCAACCGTCCTCGCGGCGGTTGCATACGACGCGTTCCTGGACGACTCCGGCCAGTCTCATGTACGTGTGCACGTCGAGGTCGCGAAGAAAATTCTGGGCTTTAAGTATCTTTGCCATAGCATTTTCACCCAATCTTCGTCGAGCAATGTGGGCGAGCACTGGCTCCTCGCTGACGATCTCGAATGCGCGTGCGCAGCAGGGGCTCAGGTCTTTCATCACGAACCTGGTAGCTCGGTTGGCGATGCTACAGTTGCGCCCCACGATGTCCTGTGCTTCACGCATCCGGTCGTTAGGCTTAACGCAAACTGGTATATGCAACCGAAGTAGGTTGAAGTTATCTCCGAGTCGAGACAGGAGACGATCCAAGAAGACCGGAATGGAAGTGCCTTTCACACCTTTCACAGAGAGTGCGTGAACATGTCTGTTCAATGCGGCGTCTGCGAGCGCTGGACAACCGGAGTCGCCTATTTCTATTGTCGTGTCAAGCCGGATCACGGCTATGCCGACATTCGAGGACAGTGCGTCGCAGAATTTGTACAGAGATTGGAGCGGCTGGGAGTCTTCATCCGCATTCACGGCACCTTCCTCGACATCAGGAACACAGATATCGATTCTGAGCTCGATTTCCTTCAGACAAGTTACTCCCTTAATGTAAGCAGCCAGTGACAAGAAAACTTCTTCGTCGAACGTACTAAGATGCACGCATAGGGACGTGACGTGGGGCCAAGAAACGATAAAGCCAAAAAAGCTCCGCAAAGCAGTTGGATTTTCCCAGAAGCTGCGGGAACGGACCACGATTGATTTCACTGTTTCATACACAGAAGGCACCAAGTGATCATTGAGCTGAACGACGTAATCGTGGATGGAGATTCTGCCGCCCAGACCGCGTTTCCGTATAATGCGACAAGCATTCTGCAGAAACCCCCGTAGGGTCAAGCTTTGAAGGTTGTGCTCAGTCGGAAGCTGATCGAGCAACTGGTCACAGTCGGTTCTGAAGTACCACGAGACTTCGAGATCCAGCTTCCGCAGCGTTTTGTTTTTAGCCAGTGCTGAGACCCAGGAGGGAACAGGGGAGGTTTCGCTCGGAGGCAACTTGTCAACCACACATACGCCCGCCCAGAGCTGAAAGTTCAAACTGTGCAAGTACTGGCTTTGCAATAGCTCATTGAGCAATAGGGCGCATTTCTGCCTCGTTGCACCACCATCCAACGTTAGATCTGCTAACGTACTCACCTGGCAGATGGCTTGGGCTAGTGTCACCAACGCTTCCAAGCTAAACATAATCAGAGACCCTCTAAGGACCAGCGTTCGGAGCGTCGGGTTGCTCTTCTTCAGGTATTGCACGAATGAGGTCGATATCACTCCTGAAGAGCATGAAGTGAGGATGTTGACACCGACGGCAAGTTCCGCGATGGTGCAGTTCTTTCGAAGAGCGTCGTTGAGCTTGTCAGCCGTCTGAGGACTTACATTCAGCGCAGTCAAGCCAAGCGCAACGAGCACGGCGCCATCTTTTTCCAGCAAGCGGACGGGTATATCCAATGTGGCCGCAGTTTCCGCGTCTTCCTCCAGTGGCAAGTCAATTCCACCCCCGGCGCCTTCTGCACCCTCCTGGGGGACTTCCACATCGTCCCTCGCGATGCCGAAGACGGTGAGGATTGTAAGCCTTGGCACTGACACCGAGTGCCTCGACCATTGCACTGCTGTTCAAGACGTTGTAGTCCGCCTCTACGGCGACGACGCATCGATGCGACTGGAGCAGCCACTGCAAGAGATCCCAGGCACATTTCTCGTTGTGGATGCAATCGTCGCAGAGGCGAAAATTTCGGCATATTCCCGGCACTCTCCCGACTCGTAAGTCCCCAAGCTTGTCACGAATGTCTTCTTTGAGCTGAAGGGCCGCGTTCCACAGCAACTGGTTGCATTTCGGCACGTGTCGCACCAGTTCGCAGATCCGGTTCTCGCCCTGCGTACACGTTACACTGAGGATCTCGGCAAGGATGGCTTCGTCCTCCATGGAATTCTGAGCTTCAGGCAAGTGCTACTGCAAAACTGCTCGCTTCGGTGCCTATGCGTGAAGCCGCCGGGTCCTGTGGGTGCAGCTGCTCTTAATGGTCTATTGTACGTAGAACCACTTCTTTTTAGACATGTGTATGCATTGAAATCAGGAGTGAATTGCAAGATCTGTAACCAGCGATGTGAAACGTCGACAGTGTCTGCGCTTGAAGATATCGAATTGAGCCACCGAACTGATAACTTTAAGTCGCTCACGCTAATGTTCTTCGTGAACATGACATTTTGGCGCGTCATTGGTGTGCTGACTTCCAGCTAGTCCTACTTAATATTGCCACACTTCTTTCTCAAGTTTTCTTTTCGCCCCATTACACGTGTAAGTGCGGCCTTGCGCAAACAGCGCCGATTTACTAAGAACCATCGAGATAATCTTAGAACCTTCCTATGTGATTAATGCGCACAACGCGAACATTACAGATTACTCTGGACTACCGATAACACTGGAATATTCGACGGCACATGTATAAATGCCGACGCGCTTCACCGCTTGTCAGTTTTATCGACTGCCGACGCTCTGTTCGCCGCTAGCAGTGCCAGTGTGTATTGCTGTAGTCTGACTTTCAGTTTCACGGCCACAAGTTTGGCCAAATAAAGAATATCTTCTTTGACACGCCGGCTGTTGCCTTCGTCAACGGCACGACCACGTGACAATATTATCTGGGGTTTTACGTGCCAAAACCATGATATAATTATGAGGCACGCTGTAGTGGAGGACTCGGGGAAAAATGCCATCGCACAGTACACGCGTCTCTACCATTTCGCCTCCACCGAAATGCGACCGCTGCTTCTGTGATCGAACCCGCGACTTTCGGTTCAGCAGTCGAGAAAGCCCACTGGTCATAAGCCAGAAAGACTATCTGATGCGATATGCGAACCGAGAGGAGTCACAAGACTGCTACACAATGGGCTTCAATATTCTTCGAGGCAAAGAATGCAAGAACATGGCACTTTTCGTAATGTTGGCTCCATGTGTAGCGCCATCTTGAGGTATTCGTAAAACGTGTGATCAGACAGAATAAACGTGAACACTGCCTGGATAAGAAGACGCCACATAATCTATTCCAAACTGATAATGCTACAGTGTTAACGCGAACGTTCTTCTGGTACTCGTGACATTCCGGACCGAAGTTGGTGCACCGGCTCCTAAACAGCCTTGCGTGCGTCACAAAACTCCTGTAATCTTGACCAGAGGGAAAAGTGAGACTGTTTCTATTTCGTGCCATAGGAGAATCGTAAGCGGTGAGAACTATTCGTCAGACAGTCACTTACACACGAGGAGTGTACCAAGTATGTGATTAAGTATTGTGACACGCACGCACAGGGGGGAGAGGAATTTGTGTCCTTATATGTGCGCGCACACTGTAACCCTAGAGCGCTGCAGTTTTGACTGAGCAAGTGGCGCGCCACTGATCAGTCACGACTACCAGCGGTGCGTACGGGCGGAACAATAGCAGCTCATAGGGGCGAAGCTAATTCGTGGTCAAACAGGAGTGTTGCGTATATGGCTGTCATAACGCATGTAGGAACGTTGCGGGCAAGCTGTGAAAAATAAAATTTCGTGAATTTGCGCGGAAGGCTCACGAGAACGAGCGATGAGAGCGTTGGATAAGGGCGGTGCAACATGCGAGATAAACAGACGATCTTATTTTTTTTCGCGCTTTTCTTACTACAGTGAAACCTCGGTGATACGAATCTCAGGGGACCACCAAAAATATTCGTATCCGAAATTCGTATCACCAGAAAGCATAGAAAATTAGCTTGCGACAGAAGAAGCTGGCGTACATTTTCATTTATTGTTTTTCGGGGCCGCAGCCACGTCAGGAAGAACTCTGAATGATTGTCAGTTAAGTTCTTAGATGTCGGTAATCACACCAGCAATCGTAAATATACGGCCCGTACGCGCGTGTATTAATGAACCAGGTGTGTTGTGACCCGCCACAGCAGTAACCCTTTCCAAATTTTAGTATGCTTTCTCGCGTGACACTGGAGTACTGCGGTGAAAGTAACGGAAGAAGCGCTTTGTCGCGATAGATCCATGCCACAAAATTCCAGAACCATGGTCCTGTGTTATGATTTTGTTATCACGGAGGTGTTGGGGATGTTTTTTTGGAGATTTACGGCCGTGCCCGCACTTACACCGTCATTCGGATTATTTGGCGGTGCGGCGCGCATGGCTGCGCTTGCATTCCCGTACTCGCACGTGCTTGGCGCGTCTTCCGCGACAGCACCTCCTCGTACCTGGACGGCAGCCTACGTTCGTATCAAACGTCTCCAGGTGAAAATCTGTTCGCAACAACCGTACCCCATTACATTGCAGGCCAACGGGCCTTGGCCGGGACCTAAGAAAAATTCGTATCACCCCGAAATTCGTATCAGCTGTGTTCGTATCACCGTGGTTTCACTGTATTATTGTGCATCTTGCCCGCCGTGGTAAACTCAGTTTTAAAAAAAATCTAAATGGAGGCCCTTCGGCAGCTTGTGAAGCATATAACCCGCGTATGCAGTGCCCACTTCTTGGGCAAAAAGAGAAGCTCGACAGCCCGGCAATCTATGTGTTCCGACATTTTTTTCCTGCGTACTATAGGAAATGCGGTGGAATGACCCTGCAACGAAGCGTAAAAGGTCATCGTATCTAGAAGGGTACGCGGTGATGGCCAGAGCCAGGCGCACGATAGGTCTGGGCAGAAGGTGTGCTCGCACTTGTTGACAAACACAGCCAAGGGCTGCTTTCACCATCCTCGTCACCCAGCCTTACATGTGCAGCTGGCTCCCTCAATGTATAAATGGTTGAACATGTGTAGAAAACGGAACGGCGGAATTAATGAGCAAACGTAAAAAGCGAGAGAAACGCAAACGAACTTTTTTCCTAAGTACCAATCGTTTGCATCCGTTCTCCTGTTGAATAGGAGAACGGATGCGGAAGTCAAAGGAAGCTCTTTGCGTAACAGATGAAAAAAAATGCTTTGAATTTAATGTAAATAATAGAAGATCTTGACTAAGCTCTGATAGCCTCGCTGAAATTGGATCGCAGTGGACGCTCTTTATGTGGGCGAAACACTTGCCAACGACGTCGGAGGGCCCCTTTACAGACAGTTAATTTCCATGTATCGCCGTAAACATGGTTGCCGGCGTAAAAATCATTGCCGTGAAGAAGGCTGCTTTTATTTTAAACATCTTTCTACCTGTTCAGTTCTGTAGAATCCACGCAATAACGCGCACTGCTCAATCCGCAATGTGAATGCTCTGCTATCACAGAGCTGAGTTGGCAGCAGCAATAGCAGGAAAGAGCGCCCGCAACCATGTCACGACGGGTTCACGCACGCGGCCGCTACTGGCGGCGCTGATCACAGCGCCGCAGCGCCACCATACCAGCTGTCGAAGGCCTATAAACATAAGCACAGGCGCACGTAAATGGTAGTTGATCCCATCCTGCCAAAAAGATTTCTGCCAGCTCCCCTGCAGTTGATACCGGTAGTAGTTGCCTGTCACAACACTATGTGGATGCCTTGTGTGGTGGTGCTATTAAGTACTCTGGTAGCGGCATTTGTTCCAGCGAAAGCACATCTACAAAAAATACTCTGATTTGGACAAGTTGGCTCAACTTTGAAATGTGCATAAAAAGCGCTAGCGAGAAAGACGAAAGAAGAAAAATAGAGCTGTTATTTTCCCTAGAGTAATCCATAAGAGGAGGTAGCATGCCAGACCGTCTTCAAACAAACAAACAAAAAAAAAAACCCGGCAGATCCCACGCACTGTGGGAATCAATGTAATGCGAAGCAGCCAGCAAGGAGAGAGAGAGAGAGAGAGAAATATTTTAATGAATAGCTGTACATAATATGCATGTCATGATTTACATGTTAGGACCTCTCATTTATGTTCGTCATACAGTCACGTCGCGCAATACTAATTTTGGTGTACATCAAGCTAGCGAACTGGACGCAAGCGCACCATGAGCGCGGCATGTAAATGGCATTGCAGATGACATGCATGTCAATATTTTCACGTTACCACCTGCCACTTACGTTCGCTATACAGTCACATCCCGCAATACCAATTTTGGTGTATATCAAGCTAGCGAAACGGCCGTGAGCGTGCCATGAGCGCCGCATGCAAGTCATGTTGCACATGACATGTCATCATTTCCCTATTACCACTTATCACTTATGTTCGTCATACAATCACCTCGCTCAAAAGGACACTTTGTACATTCCAAAGTGTGTTCGGCGAAAACTTGCGGCCATACGACCGACTATGCCATGTCTTTTTTTTTTTTTACACTCTGAGTGGTATGGCACACAAAGGGATTGTGTGCGTGTTTTCTTTTTTAATTTTTTACCTCGAATCGCAGCGAGACGCGAGCTAATGTGCCTCCGTTTCGCATGCGCTCGTATTCTCGCGCTTTGCGCATCCTGCAGACGCCACCCGCGTTCCAGTGCTTAAATTGACGTACACTTTCTAAATTCCAAAGTGTGTTCCTCGAACGCATGTGCCCATAGAGACGGGGTCGGGCAGAATGGAACGCGATGCACGCGTCACCCTCCTTGCATGATTATACACGCTGGGCACAGCGACGCTACGCAAGCAAAGCGCGAGCGCTGTACAGTCCAACGCGACTGGCGTCCGTTTGCGCACCCCGGCGGCCACCTGGCACCGTGAGAGGGCACGGCCGGAGGGATGGACGGACGGACGTGAGCACGAGACATTAAAGGCTTTCGCCTTAAATATTGGTGTATATCAAGCTAGCGAAACGGCCACGAGAGTGTAATAATAATAATAATAATAATAATATCTGGGGTTTTACGTCCCAAAACCACGATATGATTATGAGGGATGCCGTAGTGGAGGGCTCCGGAAATTTGGACCATCTGGTGTTCTTTAACGTGCACTGACATCGCACAGTACACGGGCCTCTACCATTTCGCCTCCATCGAAATGCGACCGCCACGGCCGGGATCGAACCCGCGACCTTCGGGTCAGTAGCCGAGCACCGTAGGCCACTGTTCCACCGAGGCGGACGCCACGAGAGTGGCATGAGCGTGGCATGCAAGTCATGTTGCACATGACATATAATGATTTCCATATTACCACTTGTCATTTATGCTCGTCATACAATCACGTCACTCAATAGCCAAATTTGGTGTATATCAAGCTAGGTAAACGGCCACGAGAGTGTCATAAGCGTGGAATGCAAGTCATGTTGCACATGACATGTCATGATTCCCATATGGCTCCTTGTCATTTAGGTTCGTCATACAGTCACGTCACGCAATACCAAATTTGGTGTATATCAAGCTAGCGAAACGGCCACGGGAGTGCCATGAGCGTAGCATGCAAGTCATGTTGCACATGACATGTCATGACTTCAATATTACCACTTGTCATTTGTCCTCGTCATACAGTCACGTCACTCAATACCAAATTTGGTGTATATCAAGCTAGCGAAACAGCTGCGAGCGTGCCATGAGCGTAGCATGCAAGTCATGTTGCACATGACATGTCATGGTTTCCGTATCACCACTTTGCATTTATGTTCGTCATACAGTCACGTCACGCAATACCAAATTTGGTGTATATCAATCTAGCGAAACGGCCGTCAGTGCGCCATGAGCGTGGCATGTAAATCATGTTGTACATGACATGCAGCTCATGATTTTCATATTACCACCTGTCATTTATGTTGGTCATGCAGAAATGTCTCATCGTACCAATTGTAAGATATATCAAGTTAAGAAAACGGCCTCAGGAGCACTATGGCCATGTTGTGTAAATCATACTTTTCATGACAAGTTAGTCGTGGTTTTCATGATATGACCAGTCATTCATGTTCGTCATACAGTCATGCTATGCCATACCAATTTTGGCATAAATCCCATTAACGATACGGCCAGGAGAGCACAAAGTCGTAATCGGCTGATAGATAGATAGATAGATAGATAGATAGATAGATAGATAGATAGATAGATAGATAGATAGATAGATAGATAGATAGATAGATAGATAGATAGATAGATAGATAGATAGATAGATAGATAGATAGATAGATAGATACGCTCAAAGTCGTCGAAGTTCGCTAAGAAATGCTTCGCATTTAAAAACAGCGCAGGAGCGGACATCGGAGCAGTAACTAGCCCAATTTCAAACTCTTAAAACTAAGAATACTAGAGAAGCAAACGTGCTACGATATTTACAGTGGCCTGTTCGACGACAGTGATGCGTTCTTGACGTGAACGCCCATGAGGTTCCTCGCCATTGAAGGGCTCGATTCAAGCGTCCTAACTCCATTGAAACGATTCCGGCATCATCGAACATGTTAGGGATGGAGCTTTTAAACTGGACAAGAAATGCGCAAAAACACAGCACATCACGCTCGTGATCCATAATTATTTGCCATAACGTCCGGTACTTAGGCCCGTCGAGGCGCCGGAAGTACTAGTGATCGAGACTTCCGAGACTCGTCGATGAAGCAAGGATCTCAAGCTGTGTAGCCTTCCACCGATCGGGCTATAATTCCACCGAGACTCTACATCGGTGAGATCTGAGAAGCCCGCGCAGCAGTTCCATCGCCAGTTTCCCATTGCAACGGCAACTAACTATCTATCTATCTATCTATCTATCTATCTATCTATCTATCTATCTATCTATCTATCTATCTATCTATCTATCTATCTATCTATCTATCGAAGGTAAGTACAAACACTCAGTAGGGACATTAAACGCTGAAACTGTTTCTTGCCGCTGTAGACCAATATTGATACAAGAGAGAGAGAGAGAGAATGAATAGAGGAAAGGTAGGGAGGTTAACTAGACTACGTCCAGTTTGCT
This sequence comes from Rhipicephalus appendiculatus, assembly GCA_030522465.1. Classification (NCBI taxonomy): domain Eukaryota; kingdom Metazoa; phylum Arthropoda; class Arachnida; order Ixodida; family Ixodidae; genus Rhipicephalus; species Rhipicephalus appendiculatus. Next base: position 17,295 of record JALIZH010018618.1, read on the forward strand.
ACCCTACAGATGGGGAGAGGGGAATAAGGGAGTAAAAGTGAAAGAGATAGAGAGAGAGAGAAATATTGATACAAAGATACAATAATACCTGTCCAGCTTCAAGTGGCGAAATCTTATCGAAGATAAACAGTCCAGCTTTATTTGATTGCGGATATCTGTCTGACGCGCTGTGTTTTAGCATTGTAATCTGACCTCAGCAGTGTGCTATGCAGACATGCGCTTCCTTAGAGGCGCGCTTCCCTCTGTATTTTCATATGGAGGGACGCTCGTTCGGTGCCTCGATGCGCATTAGCCAGCTGGCGGGGGAAGGACACGTGCGCGCATAGGCCAACATTGCAGAAAATCTTGCAAACACTGGTTATTCTTTAAACTTGCTTGCTGTTTACATTCAAATAACGCGAAGAAATGGCCAGCAAATCCGCCAAAACAGAAGTTCAACGTAGCCAGAAAGTAGCCATGGATGGCGCCAACCTGAAATTTTTGTCGCCAGATCGGGTCGGAAAAAAGCCAATTTGGCGCAAGCTAGCCACCAGCGGCAAACCTGCTGTCGCCTGTCCTGTCGTCTTTCACATTCTGTCTCGCCAGCGTCAATTTTAACAGTCTAGCATCTCTGTCGAATCGAAGTCGTCGATTATAGACTATTGCTAGAAGCAACGCTTATACACAAGACTTGTTTTAACGTGCTAGCGTTAAAAAGCTCATTTCTCAGAAATCCCGCTGTCGGCGTCTGTATCGGCATCGTTGGTTGTGAGAGATCAATCGGCGTTGTCTGTGAGCGAAAATGCATTATAACAAAATAATTGGTTTGAGTGGCAATGGGGCACATGCCTTCGCCATGACAAGCATGTGTTCTATCCACGCCAATGCTTGAATACGTGTGGGAGACAACAGTATACGAATCTCTAGGGTCTGGCCGCAAGAAGTGGCCTGAGATTCCATACGCAGGGAAGCCTCTTGTAGGTGTTCCTAGAGTTGAGCCGGAAAGCCGTGTTGGTCCAAATTGCAGCAACGTCAGCAAAGAGCCCGTAGTGTATTCCTTCAACCTCTTGTAGGAGGAAGGGAATCTTCTTCATGGCTAAGTTGAAGAGCAAGGCTGAAAAGACCGCTCCTGGAGGCGTATCCCGCGTGCCTATTGGGAACGGGTCTTATTCGGTGGAGTCGAGGCGGAAGAACGACGACGCGACGAGAAAGAAAGGCGTGGATCCAGTCTTCTGTTTGAAGTCTGTGGTGGTAAGGTTGATGAGAATGCTGCTATGTGTGACATTGTCGATAGAGAGGTAACGCGGCTTTGGAAAAACTTGTTCCTGGGCGAGTTGGTGCCTAGGTTTGCTAAACATGCTATTTCTGCCGCAGTCTTTGCAACATGAAGAAAGGACAGGGAAAGAGACAGATTTCTTATGCTATCTGGTGTCGTTCGAGATACGCTGCCTCAGCCTCCTGCAGACTAAGCGGAAGGTGACCCATGCAACTGGACTCCTCCCGCCCGATATGGAAGGCGCTGCTCTGTGTAGAGCCGTCGCGCATGTACATTAGCGCTGTTAGCACCAAAACAGGCTTGCAACTAGCTTCTTCGCACTATTTGCAGTGCAACGCCAGATACGTAAGCAGCCTGCCTAACTGCTGTGTTCACGGAGACGTAAGTTAAGGAACCTTCCGTTTTCTCCAATGTAAACCTCCCACACGACAATGGTAGCCGTAACCAACTGACCCAATTTTTCAGTACACTGTTCCTCTTCGCTTAAATACACTTGATCAGCGCAGGCTAGAGTTTCGCATGTTTGACCAACGTTGAGGCGCTGGTTTGGCTGTGACACGGCGAGACGCGCGCTCTGATTTGTGCGCGCCGCCGCTGCCTTCTAGTCAGACATACATATATATCTTACACCACGCCCAGACATGTCCACCCAAAGCGCTACACGGCAAGGACGGAACGCACCGCCAATGTGCATGAATTTTCGCTGTGCAGAAAGGCAGCCTTCTAGCTTTTTGAAACTGTTCCATCTCCAGTTCTAGAAATAGCTTATACACGAGCGAGCCTTTTGTAGGAAATAGTGAGTCACTTTATTTGACAATCATTGCATCAGTAACACAAACAGTGCAAACAAGCTCAAGTTATGCATTCCGGTTTAACAAACGTGGCGATAAGTGTTTCATATAAATCATGTTCAACAACCATTGTGCGCAGTGGAACACGTGCAGTAAACCTAGAAATCATCCTGCATGAAGGTACAATAGGGCAGCGAGCAGTTCCCCACTCGTCGCCAAATTACCCGGTGCCGTGGGCACTCTTATACCCACCGTAGATCGTTACAGTACAGTAAAGGTTGCGCTGTCCACCATGAAAGCCCACAGTGCATTCAAAGTAGCAGCAACTGTGTTTCTGAGAAGTCGGGGCAACAATGGATTGTTCGGAGTGATAAAAAACGCGCAAACCTGGAGGGAGGCCACGTGCGAGATCTTCAAGGGAGCACGACGTCGTCTAACCTGAGGAACCGGTGAACGTACAACCACGAGTCGTAGTATAGCCTGTCCACTTGTTTGTCATGTGTATACATGTGTAAATGTCGCGATTGATTTTATGTGTTGCTGATTTCATTTTATGTGTTTTAATGTTGATGTGGGCAAGAGCTACAAGCGGGTTTGCGTGCTCTTTGGTGCACTTTATCTTCTTAACACAGCTCTATCAGTCCATCAATGATCTCATTCACTCATGTCCAGAACTTGGCGAATGTTTACTGTATCGTCGGTTTTTCTGTCTGGTAAGTCTTTTCGGGTGTTTAGTTTCCGTCCGTCCCCCCAGGAAATGAGTAGGCAGCGCTAGTCAAGGCACCAACGTCTTCCATAAACTAACCATTTAATACTATATTATCAATATGAGGCACCTCACCCAGACTAGGCCTCCGCTGTTCCCGCGTCATTATTTCGTCTATGACGTCCACACGGGTGCAAATTTCGTGTGTTTGTATTATTACGTGGAAAAAGCTGCTTGAAAAAATCCGTAAACAAGGGTTGTGTGCACAGAGCCGATGCTTCCATAACTGGGGTTGTCTTCTTCAAGGCTGCAAGGCTAGAGGTTTTAGTCTTTACGAAAACAACTGCACTTGTCGAAACGTCGGCTCAAGCACACAACCCCTGTTTACGGATTTTTTCATCCCAAGCTTCCATCTTCCCCTCCCTGCTGTCTTTTTTTTTTTTTTTTGAAAAAGCTTATTGAGTCATTCAGTGGAATTAAGTGTGTTACTCGTTTACTTATATACTTTACCTTCCAGTAAAACAATCACATATTTTTTTTCTCTTAGTAACAACAGTGGGTAAGGAGATTAGTTGAAATTAGATTTTTCGGACTGAATAAACCCTGCTGATTAGACAACAGCACCTGTTAACGGTGTGTTTACTATCAATTACAATAGCCAATCACATGCAAGTACTATGCGATTACTTATACGCCAATCAAACGTGACAACACTGCTAGGCATGTCACTGATAAAGAAAAGACAGTGTAAGCAGTAAATGAAATAAAAGTACCGAATGCTTGCTCTTTGAAATATGCGCCACTGAGGTTAACCGCGTGAACGGCGACACACACTGATACCAAAACAAGAGACTCGGTCAATTCTTCCGTAGATTGCCTGGCTTTAGCTTCTAATGCAAGCAGTTGCTTCACTGGTTTGATATATGGGCAGGCATATTGTGCTTATTGTAATCTTATTAAGCGCTGCCGGTATTTTGTAGAGACGCGCTACGCTTCATTGTACGCTAGTATGAACGTCCACCCCTCACGTCCGGCTGATACCGTCGATAATGTGCCTGGAAATCCACTCTGTGTACTGTGGAAACACGAAAAGCACGAACAGGCGTTAACAGCAACAAAGGCGTCGCTCAGAAATATACAGATCCTACATTATCCCTCTCAGCAACATTCGTATAACGCGCGAAATGGAACACTATGTAGTGTATGTCTGTTTCAGCGTTAGATGGCGCTTGTCTACCAACCGTTGCTGTTGTGGAAAACAATCACTGTGGTGGTGCGTTTTCGCTGCCATTATGTTTTTAATTCACGCACGACCGATAGGTGGTCAAAGGGATGCCAAACTTGCTTAGTTGCGTAACCTTCGTGATCATTCACATTGCCCCCTACAAAGGACTTTACGACTGTTAATACGGTACCAGGCAATTTAAAACACTTGTCCTCTTTGGTGATAGTAGCTGCCGAATAATACGATGAAACGCAAAACTAAATAGAACATGAACACTTTGATTCAGTTGCGATACCTGCGTCATTTGCATGATATATGATATCGGTGCTTGTGGCGCAAGAGAAGTGGAATAAAAGGAAAGAGGTGGCACAGCAGCGGACCTTTGTGTCATGCTGCTTTTTTTGAAGTAGCGTTAATTTTCCTGTTCGTAACCAAAGCGCTTTGCTTCCCCATATGTGCCTTGCCGAAACAGCAGAAAGTTCTTAAGATATTGAAAAAGCAAAAAGAAAAAAAGATGCCGTGACCAGGATTCGAACCTGGGTTATTGCGGCCACAACGCAAGGTACTAACCACTATACGATCACGGCTATCCCACTGGGACGGCGGGGGGCAGAGATACGCGCTCAGTGAAAAGTGAAGCGTTGGCACTCTTTTTTTTTTTTTTTTTTTTTTTTTTTTTTTTTTTTTTTTTTTTTTTTTGCGCATCAGCGCGTTTGATTTATGCAGGCTGCCAAGTTCGCTTCCAGAGCTTTTTTTTTTTTCTATTTGCGTGATTACCTCAGTAATATCACATGTTATGAACCGCTAACAACATTTTTATTCAATTCCGGTTGCCTTGAAGAATCGGGGGGAGTGGCAAGCTGACACAACAGGATGAATTGAGTTAGATCTCAAGGTGGGCCATTTCACGTGTAAATTTGCATTGCGCTAAAGTGGGACACGTTATTTTGTAACTGCGTCTTTTTATTTCATATGAATGCGAACATTAATTTTCTGCTAACTGCTTGCACCACCTCAACGCAGCTTTCCTCCTCTAAGTTCAACACTGTTTCACCTTCAGTTTTACAGACGTTACGTCCAAGGTTAACCAAAGTTCTGTTTGACTACAGTTTATTCTACGGGTCGCAGTCTGGCTTCAATTCTAGCTGCACGTCTTCAAACATGCACCACTTGGAGTTAGCTTCTGTCCGTGGTCCCCACCCCGCCTCCCTGCTCAAACAAGCTTTTGTCACAAAGAATAATCTTTCACGTCTATACATCGCAAATACATGAACAAAATCAAATTTAAATGAACACTAAGGAGGAAAGCAATTTTTAGTAAATTACCCTTTTACAACATCAAAAGCCCCACTCTTGCCTCGGGAAGACACTTGACCCTTGGTGAGCGACAAAAAGAACGAAAAGAAAATGCAGCTGGCGCCGCCATTTGAAGTTCTTGTGCCAACTCGTAGTGACGTCACAGATTTTGATGGCGTATGTTATGGCTTACGTAATCTTTTATAATAAAAATGCATTACATTGTGTTCAATTGTAGACAGAGACATAGCATCCCAAGTTTCAGGAAATTTGGTTGGGACAATGTGGTCGAAACATGAAAAAACGCGTTGAAATTCATGACGTCAAGCTGACATCTACATGCGGAGCTTTCGGCGCGAAATTGGAAATTAAAAGTCTGACCTTCGTTTTTCTTCAAATAATAAGCCTATGACGGCGAGATGAAAGACAATAAATAAATATTAACTCATCTGGTTAAGTAGATCCACTGGGCAGTTTTATCATGGGGTTTGTAGCGATAACGTTACTTGGGAGCGTATACGGTATCTTCGAAATATAACGCTCGTACCCCAGGTCTCAGCGTATGAGGCATGACGTTAGATAATGTTAGCCTTAGATTATATGAAGCATGATGTTAGCTTGACAGAGCGTATGCTTGGGTGTGTTGGCAATCTATTTTACTATTTTAGCGCACTTGTCAACAAACAGCTGGACTTAAGAACGACAGGGAAACAGCGTAATGTCCGTGTCGTTCTTCCGTCCTCTGTTTCGTTAACAAGTGCGCTAGAACAGTAAAATGATGTCAGCGTATGTACAGAAGCTACCGCTAAGCTTCGCGCACGATATTCTGAAACAGCGTACTGTTTCACTTTAGTGTCCATTTAATTCAGTTGGAGAGGGCGTTGAGGACGCCTAAACTGGTCCGAGTATGCATATCAGAAGCGTTGCTTGCCGTGAATGTAGCACAAGAGACTATTAGAAAAGAAATCTGTTGAGTTTATCCACAGGCCTGAACAATGTGTCGTTCCCCGAGGTGGCAGCATGAAGGCATTGGATATTTAATCCGAAAGCCTTAGATTCCCTATCAAACGTTAAAATTCGCCGTCGGCGTCGGCGGCGTCGACATGAGAGACGTCGGAGATGCCGAATACTATAACGTAATCATGATGTCATTTTGACGTCAGATAACGTGGCGTCACATTACGACGTGATCACATGACGTCGTCGCTCGGTCAAAGGTGTACCGATCATAGAGGCAATGCAAAACCATGTGAGGTGCAGTAAGCTTGCCGTGCCCCCGATCCTGGAGGCCCTGCAAGACTACTTTAGGTGCAGGAAGCTTTCGGAGTGTGGCGGGGGAGGACCAATGCATCGATCGAGAATGCATCGACTCTGCAGAAGATGGCTTTCGCCTTCGAGTCGTCTTATGCGAGTGCAGAAGGGACCCTGTGAGTTTTTTCGATGGCCGTACCTTTACTTGCTGGGAATGGAGTAAGCTCACGAGGGTGGTGTTAAAATCATGTGCAGTCGCCAATATAGCGGATGATAAGCTACCGCAATCGCCTAAATCATTCGCATGCACATTGTATTTGCCGATGAAGGAGGGGGTGGGGAAGGGGAGCATATGCATGGGACATAGCGTTCGAATCAACGGCCACTATGAGTGAAGGTGTTCCATTTACAACACCGAATTGCCGGCTCTTTGAAAGGTCGCCCTTAATCCATGCTAATACTTCAAAATACCTTAAGCTTTACACTGAGTCTTTGAAACAGCTCCATATATGAGGCCCTAAAGAGCGTATTTCTAATGTCCATAAGTATACGTTTACTGCTGGTATTCGTGTATTTGTTGTGCTAGCGAAATGATATGTAGCTTCATGACCTTCGCTGGCGTGGTGGCCAATGTATTTGCCCATCTCGTCACGGCAACAAACGCCCTCTGCCACGTAGTGCTTTTTGCGCACCTGTGTGTCCCCCCCCCCCTACCCCCTAAAAAGAGACGTTGTAGTGGCTTTCACAACCAATACAGTCCCCCCTGCGGAAGGAACCAAACTTTTCCCGAAACGGCGTGTCCCGAAACTGAAGCAGTGTGCATAACGATAGGGGCAAACTACCCAGCGCTACTTTGGAGATGTGGAAGGGCCGTGATAGTCTACGCAGACGAGCAGCCGCCAATACTTCCTGATTGCCTGTTGACCGTGAAAGCAACGTTGAGACGAAAACATACCGTAGACAAAGGCTGCAAGGCCACCGTGGTTTGATTGTTAGGTGTCGAATAGGTTAGGCGCAGAAGTATGGAGAATCATGAACAAGGTATTGCGAACGCCACGCGCAACAAGAGTTAGGAAAAAAATACCACGCAGTCGGCTAGATAGCTGTACGGCAATTGGAATCTATTGTATACAATATGAAAGCAGGGAAGCCTAAGGGAATTTTGCGACTTGCTTTTTGATTAGCTGAACTCCTAAAGTCAGAAATTCCTCTCAGGCGGGTGGGAGTATAACCACAGTGGAGGAGTTAATAAGATGAAGTTACGGAGTTCTACATGCCAACACCAAGGCGATGATATGGGGCACACATTATATGGAGTATTCCAGATTATTTATGATCACATGAGGTTATTTAAAATGCGCCTACATCTGAAAACGTGGGCGTCTTTGAATTCCACGCCCAATCGGGATGCGGGCGCGTCGTGGCATGTAGTATATCACGAGCGCCACGTGCTTAACAGCGCAACACCGCAACTGTTACTCCATCTCTGTGGGCAGGGCTTGTAATCGTGGTTATGCCGATGCTCACTAAACGTTTGAATTTCATCGAAGCTTTTTCTTACAGAGAACACGGCAAGGAAATTTATAACTAATGATTTCCTGCACTATAGTTCATGTTTAGCTTAAAGGAGCCGTCCAAGTTTCTTACAAGCTTTCTGAAAAGTTTTCTGACTGGACTCAGTACATTCATAATGCAGGAAAAACCACAACGGGCACAAGGAATATAGTGGCTACACCCGTGGGAGTATTAGCTGGCACTTACATCTACCGTTTTATTCATGTCCCAATTTGTTAACATGACTATTTGCTTCTGGTTACGTATGTTGTCGTTGCTGTCATGTATTGCTCGGTAGATGACGCATGCGGTAGTTTGCACATGGTCGCGTTGGTGATGTTGTGAAGAAGAGTGGTGGCCTCGGCGGCATTGCTCTGCCCCTCAGAGGCATCAGCATCGGCACGAGCTCGTGGTTGCCCCGCTTGGCCGAACGCTGATGACCGCTGCTCGTGCTGACACATTCTCTGCTGATAAACCTCTTAGCAAGTGGTGGAGGTGCGGGCCGCTGAGGCCACTCTTCTTCACTACAATGTATTTATAAATCAAGCTCGAGTTGTCCGTACTCTCTTTATAACGACCCAACGTGGCGAATTCGCATACGACGTCGAGGAAAACTGCTTATGACTCAACTTTCCTCGAATACAGAATAAAGTCCTGTGAAAATGCTTACTGTTCCACAAGAATGCATTTGCCTGCACCTAACCTGCAACTTTGATTAAAGCCGGATTAAGAACAACTAAATATAACTGAATGAAGGAAGGAATTTTGATGGGGTTGTTTCTTTGTTTAACGCAATCCTTAATGAAAGCCAGCATGCATGCTAATGAAGCCAAGGAAAGTATAGGGCAACGTTAAGTTGTACTGTTTTAAATGTGTAGTAATAATTGCGATATATATGTGAAGAAAGTAAAGTGGACGAGAAGACAACTCGCCGCTGGCAGGGACCGAACCTGCGACCTTCGGATACCTGGCCAGATAGAGTGGTTTCGTGAAACCATTTGCAGATGGCGTTCGTCACATGAATCCCACGTATAATAGAGACTCGTGGGAGACAGCTGCATCCCTAGATGGATTAGAGAATCGTGATTCTGGTGGTGGAACACGCCGAATGGGCTTAGCAGATAAGGCGTCGCGTAGCTGAGCTCTTGGGCGCGGGTTCGATTCGCGGCCGCGCCGGCCGCATTTCAACGTGGACGAAATGCAAGGACACCCGTGTACTTCGATTTAGGTTCACGGTAAAGAACAACGAGTGGTCGATATTAATCCAAAATTCCCCTCTTCGGCGCACCTCATAATCATATCGTGATTTTGGGAACGTTAGACCCATAGTTCCATGCTGTATGTATTTCTTTTTTTGTCAACGTTGCTACGAGTGTTTGTATTGAACATTCTTGCCATGTTCTTGCTTTTGTTTCATGGCGAGGCGGGACTAGTCAAGCTGCCAATTGTGCAGCTTTTATCCCACCGTCCTCGTTGTGTATGTGTGCCGTTTACTTGTGGATATGATAATAAAATCAATTCAATAACTGTGATCGTGGTGGGTGTGGTGGAGATGATCGTGATTTTCATCACAGTAACAATGAAAATAATGTAGGATTATTAACTATCACGAGGACGTTGATAATGGCATTTGTGTACCACGAAACGATGGTTCGGTTCATTACACTGTTACACTTTGTCTCTGCAGCTGCATACCCTGCTGCTTCGTTCCATTCTGTGTGTTCCACTGCCAGGACGTGGAGCACTTCTGTCCCAACTGCAGACGAATACTGGGCGTCTACCGGCGCATCTGAGCGGGCAACCGCAATTACTGTCGTTTGAGGACTACCAGCGCAGGCTCTCTGCGCTTGCAGACTGCTCTCACCGGAAACTTTTGTGAGATTTAGGTCATTTCGCGCGCGTAGTATCACGTTTGTTACCTACTATGGCCACCTAAACGCTCGAAATGTCTCTGTATGGCGGAACCTGCATAAATCGCGCCTTGTGGGTGAAGTATCGTTCGAGAGATTTTCCACGCACGGGTCGAACAGCATTACTCAAGACACAGTTGACCTATTTGATTCTTATAGAATGAGCGAGCGAATTTTAGAAGAGCTTGTTTACCACAATCTGTATGTACCCGTTGAAGTTGTGAAATTGCGCATTGCCGCGACTCTTCGAGCAAGCGAGTTACACTGATCATCATTGTTATCTTCAAACGATTTCTCGTTAGAGTCGTCTATCGAGGATGGTGGCTGGAACCGCAACAATCAGTTTCAAGTTCTGCTACCGGTGAATCAGTTGATTTACATTCGCGTCATATACATACGTCTGTGTTTGCACTCTGTAGGGTTTCCTAATAAGCGGAACCGCAGATGCAAACGTAACTTCAGAATATGTGAGTGGAAGACTGGCAAATTTTTGTCGTTGAGTACGGTTTTGTGAACGTGGATGCAACCGGAGATAGAAACATAGAACGCATATTGTGTGACAGTCAAACCCGCAACTGCGTGGGATAATAAAATAACAAAAATGAAGACTTGCCTAATTTATGTCGAACGAATGCATGAATTCTCAGTCGACAATGCTGAAAATAGTACTTCATTGTAGCCCATTAAACCTAAGCGGATAACCTAAGCGGATAACCAGAAAAAAAAAAATTAGGTATGCGCCTGAATTTAATATACACTTTTTCTAAATGTATTTATCAGATAACAAGAATTACTTCATAGGCGGCGCAATCTTCAAATGGCGCGACCAGGTGCGCCACGTTTTATAGTATACTTGCTCATCAGTATCAACTGCGATCTTCATTTGAAGCGCTACAAGAAAAATTTACCAGCAGTGTTCACATTGAGCACCATGGTGCACGGGAGATGGCATGCCAGGACCAATATTTAAGCATTAAGGCGAAGCCGGCTAACGAAAGAAAGAAAAAGTAAGAATAGGTGGTGTACAGCGAAGACGCCTTAAGGGAATTTGGGGTTCTGCAGAGTCTGCTGTATCGGGCGTTGTTCCATACTCTGCATCCAGTTGGAACTGACAACAGAAATAGCTGCTGTTGTAAAAAAACGACAGCATAACAACAGCATGCCATGTCCTAAAGAACGACCAACACATCAGAATTTTCGGTCGTCGTATTCTGCGGGAATTTTCAACTGGGCAGAGACGTGCCAACGACAGCGTCTATTCTGTAAAGCTGGTTTTCATTTTTTTTTCTCTGGGTAACTCAGCGTGAAACTGTGTAAGTCTCGCCTATGCGATTGCTATCGTAATCACTAGCCACCGCTGTATACTTACTGCTCTCAGTACGTGTCGTTCCATCGCAATTGAAACGAGTCTGGCTCTCCTTTTCTCGACTATTGTGCAAGCATAGCGTATACTAAAAGCCCTGCAAGCTGTTTTCCTTGCCTTGCCGCAGGCACTGTTGACGTGTACTATTCGGAGTGGAACAAGTGGCTTAAGGTTGCACATGCGCTAGTCACAATAGAAGCGTCAGACTCTGTCATAATGGCAGTCATTCTCTCTAAATGGTCGCGTACGCGCGCACGCGCTTCCAAATGAGCCGAGCCGACCAGTTCTTTCCTTGAAGCGAAACGGAGTCGCGGTTTCCGGCTGCCTTGGGGGAGCGAGAAAAAGAAATAAGAGAACTCGCGTGCCATCACTGTTTAGATCCTCAGAAACGCCCAGCGCATGTTTTCGAGCACCGCAGTTCGCGCTCATTCGTATTCTGATCCAGTATACCCGACCTAGAGGATCTCTAATATAACAAACGAAAGCAAACACTCAAAATAGTGAATAACATTCTTATCGCACTTGCTGTTCACAGAAGCTTTCTCTGTTCCTTATGCCACGTTCTGTATGATAGAAGCACGCACATTATTCGCTTTGCCTCGTGCATCGCAACGGAAGGTCGAGAAAGCTATATCTTACTACTATATAAGCCGCTTCGAAGTCTGCCAATTTAAGTGGACCTAACTGCGGTTCGGAAAAGAATCAGGTTTAGATAGGGAAAAGTGTATAAATCCCAAGGCCCACTTCACGGAAGGGAAGAATATAAAGAAATGCAATGTTCGTGCACTCTACAGCCTTGGCTTGACATTCGCACGTGTCGCGTCTCCGGAGCATTGAGCGCGCGTGACTTCGAGGCCCGAGTTAATCCTTCCAGTGTTGTCGGCCTCGCAGAATCGGTAAAAGGGGATAAAAAAGACACACAGCAGCGACTTTAAGAGAGGCACTCGTCACCAGTGCGGGCACCTTCGACTATAACCTTTAAGAGCTCAAGAGGACGTGGACTCGCATAGGCCCTAGTTTTGCGCTTAAGGTTTTTCGTCGTGGTTGACCAGCGCGCCATAACAGCCACTTTTAACAGGGAAGCTGTGGAAGCAGGCCGTAAAAACTGAGGTGTCCGCAGAAAACCTCCTCGCGGTGAGTATGCGCCACAGGAATAGGGCAAGCCTCACTACCGAGTACAGCTGGTGCGAGCGTTGAACGAAACCTCTGCTCGGCGAAGCGGAGCACGTGAGAGATATAGAGAAAGAGATACAAAGAAAGGGACAGAAAGAAAGAGCAAGATATAATAGAGAGAAAAAGAGAGCGAGAAAGAAACCGTAGAAAGGGGAGAAATAGATCTATAGGTGAAGTGGAGCACGTGAAACACATGAAAAGAGAGAGAAAGGAAGAAAATAAGAAAAAGAAAGCGGTAGAAAGAAAGAAAATAGCTAGAAATAAACGGAATAAAGACATAAAATGATAGAAAGACGGACAAAGGCATAGAAAGAAACGCGAAAAAGAGGTAAGAGGGAGAAACAAAGAGGGAGAAAGAAGCAGAGGGAGAGAGAAAGAGATAGAAAGAAAGAGGCAGTGATAGATCGAGAAGGAGCGAGAAAAAGAAAGAAATGAAAGAAAGATAGAGAAAGATGGATAGAGCTAGAAAGAAAAATATAAACACACAAAAAGAGATACAAGAAACAGGAAGAAAGAGAAATAAAAAGAAGGAAGAAAGAAGTAACGAAGGCCACCCAGCTCAGCCCTTCCGTCAGGCTTGGTACCACTAGTGCCAAGCTGGCATAATTTTTTTTAAGGCGAAAGTTTTAGATGCCTCATCAAACACGAAAACTGACTGTCGGCGTAAACGCGAGTGATGCAAAAAAAAAAGTCACGTGATGACTTCATCGCATGACGTCATCGTGGCGTCACAGGTCACCTAAATTCCTGACGTCATAATGATATCATCACGACGTCACATAACGTGACATCACACGATGATGTCATCGCATTACATCATCGCTTGCTCAAAGGAGCTCCGATCACGGAGGCAGTGTCAAACCAGGCGAGATTCAGAAAGCTTGCAGTGCCTCCAATCCTTGAGGCAGTGTAAAACGCCGTTAGGTGCAGAGATATCTCGGAGGGTGGCGGGGGGAAACCGTATACTTCGATTGAGAAGAAGAGGAAGGTGATGAGCTTTGACTTCGTGTCGCCTTAGGGCAGGGGTCTCGAACATGCGACTCGCGGACCTTTCGCTAGCGGCCCGCCACTTCACACGGAGTAAAGAATTGTGACTTTGTTAAGTGGTACTCGCGTTCTTTTCACGCATGTTGCGATTAATTAATAACGCTTCTTTCGGGTAAGATAAAGAGATGGGACTGATCTGAAGCAGTTTTTTTTTTTTTCGTGAGGTACCCTATGCGGTCACCGTGAGTTGAAACAGCACCGGAGAACAAAAACTACATTTCATAATCGGCGTCCAAATTTTAGTCATTGAGGAGATCAGAATCGACATGTGTGTGTGTGTTTTTTTTTTTTTTTTTTGAAACCTGACGTCAAATACCCTTCAGAAATTACCCATATGTGAGATATATGGGAAATGCGTTCCTCCAAATGGCAACATTAGGTGACCTTCGTTCAAGCCTTCTCTATCTCTCTCTCTGCCCCACACCCACCTCCCAACCATCTACCCTCTCCCGGCCCTAGTGTGGCTCAGTTTCGAGACTGCGGCCCACCAGCTGAGACCCTGAATTTTTTTTTTTTTTTTTTACTTCGAGTGTATCTTGTTTTATTGGAGGCTTCTTACCAGTATGCCGAGAAAACAGAGCGCTCACAACATTGTCAACGATAATCATCTGGAAACGTGACGCGATTTGCTAACACTTTACATTTCTTGCTGAGCGAATGAGGAATCAGTGATTGTGTCGATGGTTATAACTAGAGACCGGATTTTAGGCAAATGCCTATTTTGTTCCTTGCGTTCCTATCGCGCTACTTTGATATATGAGCATGAATTAGGGGTCAAGGAGGCCTTTTATAGTGTTTTTATAGTGCCTATAAATGCCTATTTCTTGGGTTTGTGCCTAAATGTCTATAAGCGCCTATAAATGCCTATTTTCAAAATTTGTGCTTATATTAACGCTATATAGCCTCAAATTTTGCTTTCGAGTGCAGTTTGAGACCGTAATTCATGTTACCGGGCAAAATTGACGTTTAGGAACTTTATGAGGTGCAACAACCTATAGTTCCCTAGTTCAACAAACATCCGGGAAGCAACCGGTAGCAGCAGTGAAATGGGACGCGCCGGCCACCTTACCCCACCGCACTGACATGGCGCGAGCGGTTGGAGCAAGGGAGAGGAAAAGGCGCTATTTCTGCAATCCTAAATGGGAGCACGTCCCAGCGTGTACAGTGGAATGGGGAGAGGAAAATAAAGGCGGGAAGAGGAGAGGGGAAGAAGAGGAGAGTGGCGTCTATGGCCGAGGACATGGCGGGCAGCTTTTACAGTCGGTTTTCCAGTCCAGTGTTCCCAAGGAATTGAAGCACCTCCTTGAGGACCTGGGTGTGGTGGGGGGCAGGGAACAGGAGGTGCCTGTGTTCAGCAGCAGGAAGACGGAGAACGAATCCGAAACCATGGAGTGCCGTCAGGGGAAAGTAGAGTGTAGGTAAAAAAAAAAAAACAGATGTGCACATGGCTTTTGTTTCGTTTGTAATCTACTTCTTGAAGGGCGCTTCACCAGGTCACATGAGAAATTTTAGTTAGACACTGGAAGTGTTTGCGTGCCCAATGAAGAGGTTTGTACCACAAGAACGTTTTAATTGGTTCATTACGAGCCGCGAAAGCATGATGCCGGTAGGTGAGCTTGAAATATTTGCGACTCGCAAGCCAAATTCCTTCCCTTCCCTCTTCGGTATCAGAGCAACTTGGAGCCGGAAGATCACACGACATAGACGCATCAACACATCATGCGCACGCAAGGTTACACTGAGTGCGCATCATATGCCCAAGCCAGGTTGTGCACACGAGCGGTGTTGTATCGTTTCGGCGTTCTCTCTAGTGTACTGCCTGTTTCTGTGGGATGGATCCATCTAAGCTTTTGGAGATGCTGGCATGGATCATGTATCCTCACCACGACACAGCGCTTCGCACCGCTTGAACCACGCCGTAAGGGACGATGCACCACGCCGTAAGGAACCACGCTGCGTAAGGGACGATGCACCAAAAACATACTAAGCGTTGTCAGGGCTGGCGCCGGCACGACGCGGGAACGGCGAGACATGATCGCAAACGAAATGGAGGCAGCTAAGTCTCGCATCGCGCTCGATTCGAAGAAAAAAAAAAGATGCGCACACATTCCGTTTGTATGTCTCAATATTTCTATCAACTTTCATTCTTCCATTCAAGCAACAGATTGCACAAATTACACATGTCGCCTCGAATAATTCTCGCAGTGTCACGTACTACTGTGACGTACGCAGGACCATTCCTTGTTGTACGTCACCTCCTCCATATTGGTGCTCGCGCCCGTGAGATCAAGGGCAAGCAGCGTTCAGTCTGACATTTCACCTCTTTTCGGGGCGCATAGCGTTGCAAATCTTGGCAGACGTGATCGTCAGCGCGCAGTGCATGCAGAGGGATCCACTTCTAGCTCGAAACGCTCAAACCTGGTAAGGGGCCCTTATGGTGTTCACAGAAAGACGAGAAATTGACCCTGCGCGATTAGACCCGCAGACCCTTAAGATCAGGCCTTTTAGCGGTCTGGCTAGTGGATCCTGTGCTGCCTTTCTCAGCCATGCCGAAAAGAAACACACCCAGGAGCGTGTTTATTCGACGGCGAACTCACCATGCTGTGCAACAAAAGGAGAGTCCATGTTCTGCAAACCGTGCGGTAAGGACAATTGCATGGCTATGTTAAACCATTAACGCCTTTGTGTCATCATAAGCTATAACATTTGTTTGCTTTCCTGTCGTAAACACAGGTCGCGCACGTCTTTCTTTGAAAATTTGCGTTTCTGTAAAAATTTATTGTGCCTATATTTACGATTTTGGGGGCCTAAAACTCTGTTTTGCCTGCCTATTTCTGGCGCCTAAAAATCCAGCCTCTAGTTATAAGTTATTACTGTGATGATCATGAGGGTGCCTAGACCAATTAAAAGGCCCAGATTAACCACATATGCCATTAAGCGCCAAGGATTTCGCTAAATGACGAATACGTTTTATAACAATCGACTTAAGTGGAACTTGTCGGACTTTCGAGTCTTAAGCGCGATCCATAAAATTACAGTGATAGCTGAAAGGAAAACACTTCCAAGGACTTCAAGATGCTGAGACATTGAGGCAATGAAATTTTAATTCGCAATCAAAGCACAACTTATACTATGATCTGAAAACATACAACTTACATATGCACTGGAATACAGCAGGCAAAGCAACTTATTTGTTTTACGGGTGCCCTAAGATACCGTATGCGAGGCTATTCCCCACCGTAACGTATCTTCGAATCCTACCTGCGGTATGCTACATTTGTTACTTTAAAAGTTACAGTAAACGTGCAGAAGAAACAGTACGTGGAAGTCAGATATAGGAGGTACTTAGCTTTGTACTATAGAGTGCAAAAGGCTATATAGGAGACAGAACGGTCTGGAAAATGCGTTGGCTATATCGGCTAATGCTTTATTGAAAATAGCACTGCATATGAGGCGGAGAACAGAAGTAATTTACCTACACATAGTATAAAACGTGTAATTTTGATAATGCTTCGCACTGTTAATTAAAGGTTACAGGCTGTAATGCAAAAACGCTCGGGTACAGTGTTTTCCGATGATTGATAGAAAGTAATCGGAAGCATAGCGCCTAAATGGCGGCGATCATAATGCACGCAGCAGTTTCATGATTTCAAATATACGTGAAACTCTGTAACTGTACTAAACATATTCAACTGCGGTCAAGTCCAAGGAGCTATCTTTTTGTGAGTGTACTTCGCCATTGGCTGGTTGCCTTCGAAGCACATCTTACACTATGACCGGAACACACGCAACTTGCATATGCACTGTAACTCGGCAGGCAAAACAACTTATCTGTTTTATAATTTCAGAGACGGGTGCCATGTTGTTCTGGTGAAAAGCTCAGAGCAAGTCATGCACAATGGAAGGAAGAGATAATAGTTTTTAAGCGTGTTTAGCGCTGTTCGCCGCAAGAAAAAAAATTAAACTTTAACTTATATGGAATGGTGATATGTAGAGCATCAGTACTATAGGCTGAAATTGTCTCTTAGGACAATTTCCGGCGTAAGCAAAAGTCTTGGCTGCAAATATTGCTGCAAATATCGTAAGCGAAGTCGCCTGGCCAATGGCAAGAAACATACGAGCTCAATGCTTTGCGAGTTCAGCCCCTGGTATTCTGCCACGTTACTAACCAGACTGCAGTGACTCCGATGAAGCCTTCTTCGTCTGTGTAGATTGGATATAGCAAAAGCCGGTCCGTGCGACGCGTTTAGCTGCTGCAGGAGCAATAGGCGAAGCCATTAGACCGGATTTTTATTGGATCTCGCATTCCAAGCTCAAAGGTGAATGCGCCGCCGAGCACAGCGACTTTATCACACCGCGATGGAACCAGGTGGATGTTACGCGAGCATTCGAATTAGACCGGCCGAGTGCAACACGTACTCCCAAAACGCTCTAAAGTTGGCAAGTCGTGTGCATGTCATTACTGAGCACTAAATATCTAGCACCGCAGTAAATCACCACAAAACGCAGAACGGCAGAGTATAGCGGTTGTGCTTCAATTATTCATGTTTCGTTTGTCGTATGATGTGATAAAATTTCGGGTAGCATGCTTCGCTGATCGAAATGGTATTCCATTTTGTTGTGGTGAGCAGCTCAAAGCAAGCTGTACACAATGGAAGGAATAGATAATAGTTGCCAAGCGTGTTTTGCCGCAAGAGAAATTAAACGTTAACTTATACAGATTACTTCCGTGTTTACTAGAACCAATGTCCTCATTCGACAGTTTGGGATTATGAATAAACAGCCTTTTGACGACTATCATTTCTATAGCAAAGTCTGTTCATGAAATTACCTCGTTTATTGCCATGCTTACAATATTCTTGAATCTCACTGTATTCCAAAGTCTTGTCGTTCCAGAGTAATTCATCATGACCGCTAGTTGTACGCCATTTTTACATTTACTTGATCTTCAAAAAGCATGCACGGCATGCTTTGAAACAAACGCGTAGCTCCGGTATCCTCCGAATAGGAGACCACGCGTTGTAACTTTTATTTAATTTGATAGGCATTCGACTCTTGCCTTCGGAAATTCAAATTGAAATATTTCGCTCTTACCAGCGTCACCTTTACTTCGCACTTGTTGGTTTTACTTTTGTTCATGCACACGATTTACAAGAACCAAATGTCTGTCTCTCAAGACGACCTTAAAGGGACACTGAAGGGAAACGCTAAATTTCTTTAAACTGTCAAATAATTATAACTCCATCGTCGTTCATTTCACCATTGAAGCTTCATATTTAGAAGAGACAAGTAAGTTCAAAGCTGCAATTTTTAATGTCGTGACTATCTGAATGTCAGTGGTCGTCACGAATATCCCGATTTCTTTTTTTTTTTTTTTTTTTTTTTTTTTTTTTTTTTTTTTTTTTTTTTGCAATATGGCTATATCGGCTCACTAAATTACTTCGTAGTTCTTATGTGAAGTCTCTGGCTTTTCAGGGGAATATTGCTTTTTCCGATTAAGAATTTTGTAGCGCCCTAACAAATCCATCAAAATCTATGACGTCAGAGTGAGTTAATGCAGCCGGTACCTCAAGGCGGTTTTACCAACTGCATTTTCTTCTTGCGCATTTTGTTGCTTACCGAGCGCCCTCTCACGCTAATGAATTTTATTGATCCATCTCTCGTCTTATATATTACTCTCATGTGTTATTAGCATAGCTCGGCACACTCACTCATGAGTGCACTCAACTCACACTAACTCACACTCATTTGTACGTGGTGAGTTGAGTATGAGTGAGTACTGATGCGTGTGAGTGGTCGTGAGTGTGAACATGTGTGAGTACTCATGAGTGTGAGTGAACGTGAGAGTGTGAACGTGAGTGAGTGCGAAGGCTGAAAAAAATTGTGGTGAGTGAGTTTGAGTGAGTACTCCCTTAAAGTGCCGACCTATGGTTATTAGTACGTCTACTCTGTACTGTATCTAATTGTATAGCATGATGTGCATGGTATACATATTAATGTATCGTTTATAGTATAGGTGTGGGTATTTATTGTTGTGACTTCATGCATTGTCATTTACTACTATTATTGCCGATAATTGCCATCCGACCCCCCGACCCCCTGCCCCGCCTCTATCCAACTGTATGTTTACAGCTTTTTTTTGCCAGGGGAGCCTTCAACACAACGTTGCATGTGTGTGTTGTCATAAGCGTGCGCAGGGTTCCCCTTCAAGGGGGGGGAGGGGGGGGGGCGAGGGTTCGTCGCAGCGCCCCCCCTCCCTATCATGTCAATGTATGGGGCTGACATTGCGCCCCCCCCCTCCGCCCCCCCCTCCCTGTTATGTCAATGTATGGGGCTGGCTTTGCGCCCCCCCCTCTCGCCCTCTCTGCCCCCCCCCCTCCCCCCGTGCTCACGCCTAGGTGTTGTGAATAAAGTTTAAGTGAATAATTGACTAATCCGAGAAAAATTATTTTACTCTTAAGCGTTCCTTAAGGATCCTCTGAAAAAACGTCGTCTTAAAGTGCGTAGGAGCAACACTACATACGCCGCAGAAGCCAACGCAGCACATCTGCCGTCCTGAACAAGCTATTTCTTTATGTGCAAAAGTAACACGACCTTCGTCCGTTGAAATTTAATCCCTCGGCGCGACGTTGTGCAATTTGATGATGAGGCACTGCCGTAAGCATCCCCTTTATTTATTTTTTTTAACGCTCTCTCACGCCGTGGGGTTTTCCTGGCCTTTCCCAGATTGATTACACAAGTGCAAGTTCGCAGTTCTCATGTAGACAAAATTCGTTGGCCACATTCCCAATCGATCACTGTCACTGACGCTTTCGCCTCCCCATGCCACAATATCCATCGCAATGACTCACCGCATGTACATATATATATAGTATATACCCACTGGAATTCATCAATGTCACAACGACACATGCAAACGCGTCCGACAACTATTTTCAAAGGTGGTTTATCCGAAGACATTTGCCTATAGCAATTTGTTTCCAGTCGTTTGCCTACTTAACACGCAGAGAAAGCGATTGCTGAAAGCGTTCGTTCGTAATCCTTAAATGTATTTCTTGTAGGTGCTAAGCACCGTATACGGGCTGGGTTTGTCGTCATCTCCTGTCGTCACGGTGTGTCATGAGGTCACGGTGCCATCATAAGGTTAACTTCAGTGATGACGTCATTCTATCATGGCATCATGACGACACAAGGTCGACGAAACTGTGACGCAATCATGACGTCATCATGACGTGGCGAAGCACGTTAGGGTCTCGGCTTGTCGGCGTCTTATGTCGTCCAGGTGTGTCATGTAGTCACGGTCCATCATAAAAACGGGTATGCGCCCCAAAATTAGGCAAGTCTGACTACTCGCCACCGGTCAACTGAAAATGAAGAAGGCAACAGTTAGGCCAACAAATAGCCGACGACGTTAGTGGAGCTGGAAACACCCTTCCCTACATGCGTCGCTCTTCCCCGGTTTCTTTTTTTTTTTCTTTTTTCGTGTGGTATCCACACACTTTGACTATACATTTGAAACTCGATTTGACGAAGTGATGACCACGCTAGAATTCTTTCGTTAAATCGGGAAGTTCGTAAGACCGAAAAGGTGTTTTTTTTCGTTCCTTCGAAATCTTAAGATTGTAAGGTAGTAACAACCAAAAGCTACCGCGGCATTTTATTACCCGCTCAAAAACGCCTGCGCGTTTGAGATGTCCGCGAGGGCAGCTCGGACATGAAGCGTCCCGTTTCTAGGCGATGCAGGGCAGGTGGACGGTCACGCGAAGCTATATGACAGACTGCCGATATGAAATACGGGAGGCCTAACGCAGTGATTCTGCGAGTAGGCCAAGCAAGAATGCTGCGAAGAGGCGTTAAGTTCCATATGTCCCATAAACCATGAAATAAAGAAAACAACCCATGCATCGTAATATTCCTGTGAGAGCATTTACAGGGGCGATACACCACCGCCACCCATAGCGTCATCCGAGTGTTGAGTCCGTTGATTCTGCGGATTGGACGCGCCGTGCAGCCTCGCCAAAAGGCGTAACTAAGGGCGTAACTAGAGCGGCTAGATGTTTCAACGCGATAGCGTTAGTGTGCAAGTTCGCGAAACAAAAAATTGTCCTGTGTCAAAATTAGAAATCCCCGCTTTTTTTTAGTCATTAGTTTGAAGAAAAACTTCGTTAAATCGGGTATCGTTAGATCGAGTTTAACTATTTATTTATTTATTTATTTATTTATTTATTTATTTATTTATTTATTTACAATACCTACAGCGCCCACGTGAGGTGTTAGTGATTTACTTCAGAGAGGCTCCATTCGGGCGACGCGCAGCTCGACTTAATTGTATACAGGTGACGTTATATGAACTGACAACGACCGCGGCTCTATATATATAGGCAGGTATATCATGCCAGCCCATCACTGACTTTAACGTTCTTTTCTTTGTTGCCATCAACTGTCTTCACATCACGTTCGATCGTTTCAAGCTGGAAACGATACCACGGCTAATAAATTTGCACCAGATGTATATATCTAAAACAGCACAACAGCTCAACTTTTATTCACAGCAACAACCTTTCTCGGCACGCCGCAAATTACGCGCATGGACTAGCGATTACAGTTTCGTCGTCACTGGTTTTCACCGATCCTTCGCCGTGTCTCGTCGGCCGCTCGGCAATAGGAACTTGATTCCGGCTCGCTGTTCGTCGGCGATGCCCACACGTGGCTTCGATCGTACACTTGGTACTGTGCCAAACCTACAGCGACGCCTGAGAAATACAAACTCTCGTCAAGGACGACCGCGCTAGGCCGCGGTACGTGCACGAAAGATTCAATGTGCGCTTCTGCCAGCAGCCAGCGTTTCAGATCTGGGAATGCATATGCAAACGGCTATGACTAACAGCCGCGCGGGGCTCGTAAAAATTCCTGCGCCATCGGCAGTCGGCGTCAGCGAGAGCACGTGTATTCGTAAACACCGTGCGCTTCGTGTGGAATGTTGAAAAACAAGCGGCGAACGACAAGCACGCGACGAAGATGCAAATCACGGGGTTCTTAAGAGTCGTCGAGCTGGTTCGTATGCGCAAAAATTTGCTAGCAAACTGGCTTAAGCTCGAACTCGTACGCGTAAAAGTCACGGTTTCTTATTGTTTTTTTCTCAGACACTGTGTCCTTCACACACGCTGAAGGCGACCCAGGAAAAGAGCAGCGTCTGGGTCCTCACGTCCTCGATGAAGAAAAGGAAGGGATGGTCAGCCTTGAACTCGACCTCGCCTCCGGGCGTCTTGGAGTGACGAATGATGCCGGAGGAGAGCGCCACGGCTTCGGTGCCTTTCTCGTCCACGTCGAGGAGGGCCTTGTGCAAAACTTCGTCGAGGGCGAGCGGCCGCTTCGACGACACGCCTGTCAGGTTGGCGTCCCTCGAGCTGAAGACGTCGCGCACTCCGAGCGACTGCAGGGCTCCCTTGAGACTGTAAGGCCTGTTGCAGCTGGAACTTGGGGAGCCACACGTCCACTTTGCGAGGCAGTGCCGCCGCCAGAGGCTGGCGCGCTGCTTCGAGGCTGAACTTACGCTCGAGCTCGGCCAGTCCGTCTTTGCGCCTCGGGAGCACGATGACCAGGTCGACGCGGTCACCGACGTACGGAAGCTCGAGGATGTGCGCGTCCAGGGAGTCGCTGAGAGCGTAGACGAACTCGCCCTTCTGGCGCATCATCGGCACTGGAACAGCGCGAGAGCCGCCCTCGTTGAAGAACTCGCCGGTAATGGTGTCCTCCGTCTTGAACGGACTCTGCCACAGACCCTTGAAGTACACTGCATTCAGAACCAGCATGGGCGCCGATGGTGGTAGAGGCCTCTCGATGATCTCGGGGATGCGGTCTTCGGTCATGTCGCGCACCCACGCGTTGACGTCGTCGGCGGCCTCGCGGCCGTTGTTGGCGAAGTTGGCCGAGTAGACGCCCGAGGCGAAGTGCTTCTCCAGGTCGCGCTTGTAGCGTTCGAATATGGGCAGACCCGAGGCCAGGAATACGGCGCTGGCGAGACGCAGCTCGTATCCCTTCTCCGCGTTGAGGTCTTTGAACAGCTCGCCGAATCCGGCCGCCAGGTCATCGTCGTCACCGCTGCTGATCAGCCGGTTGGAGTCGGCGCCTCCGGCGAGCGCCGAGTTGATCTGCTGCCGCGTTCGTCCCCTGGCGCCGAGCTGCACCATGCCCAGGATGGCGGCCACGCTGACAGGAGACAGGAAGATGTTGCTGCCCTTGGGGTCCGTCTCGGCCACCTTGCGGTAGAGGACCATTCCCAGTTCGTTGGTGGCACGGCTGACGGCTTCGGGCGCCGAGACAACAGTCGTCGGCACAGCGGCTAGCCAGATGATCGTAACGATCAAGCCTGCGGAAGGCCTCTTGTCCATGACGGCGGTTGAACGAGTTGCCCTGTAGCAGTTAAACGCGCGCATCTGCGGAGTACGCGAGAGAACTTAGCGGCGCGCCGGGCCTTCCCTGAGATCCGTGCGGACGGGTCGGTTGCGGAAGAGTTTATGGTGCCCGAGACGCGGTGAACCAAGGCCAGCTTCTCAAGCTTGCGCAAGGGCCCCTCCCTCTCACGACGACATCGGTGCTTTCTGCGTCACGAGCAGCGCCCTGTGCTGTGGCGCCTTGCAACGGAGCGTGCTGGCGGCTCTGCTGGGTTTCCCCGCGACACCTCCCCCTTCCCTTCCCCGCCCTCGCTGTCGCCGGAACCGGCTTCCACGAATGACGTTGAAGCCATAAAAAGAAGTGCCTGGACTTCTTCTCTTTCTCGCTATTAGCCTTTCTTTTTATCTCTCACCAATGTTGCCACGCTCTCTTTCTTGTGATATGCTTCACCGCTCTACACCGCGTAAGTGACGTCTCGCGGGGTAAGCAATACACGGCGTCGCGTGTCCGTCGCGCGCTGATAAAACACTCAAAGCAAGAAGATGAATGACGCGGAGAGCGCTCGCTGAGAGATGTGTGTCCTGTGGGCGTGTTGTTTTGGAGGCAACCGCTGTCGCCTCGACGTATGACGCCAGAGGCTTCCGCAGGAAGTGCCTAGTTAAGTAGACCCTGCGTCACTTGTTCTACATTTGCGTAATGGCACATTGCTCGTCGGGGTGTCATCGCCCCTCACTCCTCCGACACACTTATCTACACTTATCTGGGGCGGGCCGCAAAAGCATACTATAGGCAGATAAGTGTATACGACCAAAGTCCTCATAGGTTGCGGCTCCGTGAGTAAAGGTCCGTGTGCATCCTCTCTCACTGTGAATCGATATCGTGAAATTCCGGTTCTCAACCGAAAACGACAATTTTCACATTTCAGTAGAATATTCGTAAAACCTGCTCTTGTGTTGGTCTTAAACTCCATGGGTCCCGTACTTGGGTGTTGAATAGGTGAAAACTTAAGGATAATTGTCATTTCCCTCTACATCTTATGAGTGGTAAATATTTCGTACGGTGCAGAGTCTGTAGGTTTAAGCCCCATTTCGGGCATTTTCTCTGCAAAGGCACGAAAGCTAAACGTTAGGTATATGTATATTTCGTTCTTGACTAACGTGCGCGGGTTTCAGACATTTTTCTTCGAAGAATTCATTTTCTTCTAGACAACGTCTTCTACCCTTGGTCTTACCACATGAGCCGTGCTGCGCTATCTACCAAAAAAAAAAAAAAAAATGTGAGGAACGTAAAAATGCTGTATGTGATCTTGACTTGTGTGTTGGTATCTATGTAGTTATCCTTTCATCATTCCATTTTTGTTGATCGCTGAATCATTGAGCCACGTACTTGTGTTTGGGAGGGATTAGACATGCTACCTTGTTCACCATCAAGCTTCAGATATGGATCAGTCTGAATTCGTTATAAAAGGAAATCACGCTACTTTCAACATGCATTACGTAAGGTTTATACAATGAATTCATGGCAAACGCGTGAGGGGGGAGTCAGAAAATTAGGTGGGTAGATGAGGTTAAGAAGTTTGCAGGTATAACGTGGCAGCAGAAAGCACAGGACCGGGTTGATTGGCGAAACATGGAAGAGGCCTTTGCCCTGCAGTGGGCGTAGACAGGCTGATGATGATGATGATGATGATGATGATGATGATACAATGAATTCAATTTCAAATGCGTAACGCTTGTCGTAGACACGCGCTCTTTTCATACATGCCGTCAGTCAACGAACTAAGTTCACTCTTAAAGCTTTGTTGAGAAACCTAATCTCCTGACTGTCCTTCGTGGTGGTATAGTAGTTACGGTGCTCCGCTGGAGGTATTAAAATCATGGGTTCGATCCCTGTCGTGGCGGTCGCATTTCGATGGAAGTGATATACTAGAGGCCCTTGTACTGTGGTGTGTCAGTGCACGTAAAAAAACACCAGATGGTCTGAATTTGTGGAGCCCTTCACACCGCCGTGCCTCGCAGTCATATCACGGTTCCGGCACGTAACACCCCGCAAATTATCAATCATCCTGAGCATAGCTCGGCAAAAATATTCGGACTCACTCAGACTCATTCAAGGAATATATTTTGCTATGAGAGCTCACTCGGACTCAGATTCACCGAAATTTTCCTCAACCGGACTCACTCGGACTCGAACTCACCAACATATTGCTCAGCCGGACTCACTTAGACTCAGACTTATGGCTTGACCTGAGCCTGAGTGAGCCCGAGTTAGTCGACTCATGAGTCCGCTAGCGTAAAATTAGTTTTTCCGATCATGTTGTAAATGCTCTTTAACGCCAATATCTCGCATAATCGGTGTTCTACGATACGCCTTTTGAACAAAGAAGGCCGCCCAGCTCAGCACTTCCATCAGGCTTGGCGCCACCAGTGTGAAGCCGCCCTAATTTTTTTCTTTTGTACTTGGCATTGCATACCCTCTGTTGCTGTTGAGTTTCATCCTGGTTATAATTGGGTTTACAGTTATCTCCCGTACCATTTTCTTTACATTCTAACTGGTGCTAACGAAATATTTTAATGCAAGCTGCTGCTACCGCGTAGTGTATTTCAGCGCTGCCCTCTGTGAATTAGTGAGACAACCGTATTAAATATCCTGCGAATTGACAGACCTTATCTTCCCCC
>JALIZH010018620.1:0-16483 GCA_030522465.1 Rhipicephalus appendiculatus
CGTTTAGTAATGCTGTCATCAGTTGAAACCAAGAAATCGCTTGTGTAAATCAATTTGTGGAGAACCGAACGCGTCAATCAAAGATACAGGGTGACAGCGCATAAGACGAAGACAAAGATGACGCTTGACACACAGGAGCGCTGACTTACAACATTTCGCCGCCTAATAATATTAAATGAGCAGTTTTTCGGTACATCACCGGTTTTTCACATCGTGCCAAACGCATCGGTGAACGCGCGAGGGATAGTTATTTTGTACATTTACGGTTAAAGTTGTTGAACGTGTCAAAAGAAGTTTTTTCTGCACCTGATAAAGCGCGATTTGTGCAGATTGACTAGCGCGTGTGCAATAGGAGAATAAATAGGGAGAGTAAAGCGACTTTTTTTTTACTGTGAAAAAGGTACAGATTACAATCTGCCTCTGACTTGTGGTATCAGTTATGTTGCCCAAAGTGGACGATGCCTGAATGATAGGCTGCGGGATCATCGTTACCAAAAGTCCGAGATGAGAGGAGTTTTTTTTTTTTAGATGCACACTGTAGATTCTGCACTGTTATCACCCCGTGTGATCCGGTTTACAATGAGTGTTCAGTGGAGAGCCGAAGTAGTAGTAGTAGTAGTAGTAGTAGTAGTAGTACTTTATTTACAGTAAGCACAATACAGAGCTAACTGCAGGGGCAAGGGCTAAAGGCAAACAGCCTGACAAAGGCCCCTGTCCCTCCGCAGTTCGTGGCAGTGCATAAGCTTCGACATGAGCACAGCCAACAACAGCAAAAAAAAAATCAATACATTGGTTTTAGAGAAGTGCACAACAAGCAGCTTGTAAGTGTACATATAAAATTCACACACAAACAAAATAAGAAGTCTACATAACACTTTTGAAGAATTAGAGGTCGCTTTCACCAAGATACACAACCAAGTGAAATTAACAAAAAAAATTTCAAAGACTGAGGAACACAAAAATGCACGCGGATGTACCGAGATTACATTCTACATTAATACAGTCGAAATACAAATTTATGAATGATTTAAGAATAGGTCGAGGCATCAAACTCCACCAATTAATTTTGATAATTTGTACCAGTGGTTAGTAATACGTTCTTTGTTTGTTTTTTAAAGGCCGCTCTGCTAGCCTTAAAGTTCAATTGATCTGCAAGGGCATCCATCACACGAGGTATTTGGTACGCCGCACTTTGCTTTCCATAATTGGTTCTTGTTCTGGGTGCTCGCTTCTTTTGTTCTCGCAGACGGTAGTGTGATCTTTCGGTACAACTTTCCTCGTATAGCTTAGTCTTTTGAATTAACTGAAGCAGTTTAAAGTAATATAATTGATCGACCTTGAGCATGGAATGTTTGATGAACAGTGGAGCAGTTCGCAAGTCTTGTACGTTTCCTCTGTACTTTTTCAAAACAGCGCAGTATTTTCTTTTGTATAATTATTAGCTTATGGTAGTTTCTTTGCGATGTCGTTCCCCAGACTAGCATCCCATAAGTCACTTTAGAATGGAAGAGTGCATAGTACATACTTCTTTTTAACCTTAATGGGATTAGGTGCATTGTTCTGAAAAAACAACCAACTATTCGTGCTAATGCGGTAATGAGATGATTCACATGTGTGTTCCAGTTTAATTCCTCCTGAAACCACACGCCAAGAAATTTTTGTTCCCTAACGTGTGCAAATGCAATTTCCTTCAAATTTTACAGTTATGTTACTGATAGGTTTGTTTATAGGCAGGAATATCATATAGGTTGTTTTTTTTCGCATTCAAGCGCAGTTCGTTTTGATTTAACCAATTTGAAAGATGGCTTAGGTAGTTATTTACACTGACCTCAAGTGATATTAAATTGTCTGATGAAAAGAAAACATTAGTATCGTCAGCGTACATAATAAGTTCAGGAGAATGAGGTATATCGACAATATCATTTATATAGACAAGGAACAAAACTGGCCCCAGTGTGGACCCTTGGGGGGACACCTTGGTTTAATTTTATTTTTGTAGACATTGTATTATTGATTTGTACAAACTGGTAGCGATCTTCCAGGTAACTTTTTAAAAGCTGTAGTGCAACTCCACGCACCCCATACCTGGATAATTTATTAATCAATAATTTGAATTGTATGGAATCAAATGCTTTTTGAAGATCGAGAAAGAGCCCAAGAGTGTATTTTTTGTTTTCCATATTTTCGATTATCTTATCTTTAATATACAGTAACGCTTGTTCCGTTGATTTATTTTTTTGAAAACCGTACTGACTTTTTTGTTATTATTTGATGCTTATCAAAAAAGGATGAAAGTCTATCCAAAATTACCCCTTCGAATATTTTTGATATTGTTGGAAGCACCGAATATAGGTCGATAGTTTGCTAAAATATTGATATCACCCCCTTTATGTACTGCAGTGACTTTTGCCAACTTTAACTGCTCAGGAAAAACGCCGTTAGTGAGGGTGAGATTGATAATATAAGCCAACACATCACATATCAACGGTGATATCAATTTCAACTCAACAGACCCTATTTCGTCAATTCCTGATGCAACATTATTTTTAAGCTTAGCGATTAAGTTTTCTACTTCAGCCGGATCTGTGGGTACAAGAAAAATAGAATGAGGCATAGTAGACTTATCAGTAGTTTGAGCATTATCTCTATTTACATCCGTTGAAACGTAGGAGCCCGCATTTATGAAGTGTACATTCATAACATTGGCCAACCTTTCACCACTGAATGTCTCACCATTAATTGTTAGGTCGTGTGTCCTATACCGTCCCTTATTTCTGTTCGTAAGCTCATTTATGACCTCCCATAATTTCCTCTGGTCATTGTGGATTCTTTCAAATAATTTTTCATAGTAGTTCATTTTAGCTTTCCGTAATTCTGAATTTAAAACGTTTCTGTATTTCTTGTACTCAGTTAAGGCATCTGTGCTCCTCGAGCGGATGAAATCGTGGTGCAGCTTATTCTTTATTTGGATGCGTCGGTAAAGATAACAATTTATCCAAGGCTTTCTGCATTTTTTGTTTCTATCATGTGAGCGCTTCTGAAGTGGAAATGCTGCGTCATAACTAGTACTCAACAGACGCAGAAATGTGTTATAAGCATCATCAGGGTTATCTTGCCTATATACAGCGTTCCAATCAATGTTCTCAACTAGATGAAAAAAATGTTCCCGAGTTTTGCTGTTTTTAAGTCGATGGAAAGATGTCTCCGTTTTCTGACAATTTTGAGGAATAAGTGGTGCAAGAAAGAAGATGGGCATATGATCACTTATGTCACACGAAAGTACCCCGGTTTTTATATGCTCCGCACTTAAATTTGAAGCACATATATCAAGGAGCGTAGCACTTGTTAATGTAACCCTAGTTGGTAAACTTATAAAATTTGCACTTCCATATGTAAGTAAGAGCGTTTCAAAATCTTTGGCATAAGGATCAGTGGAACAGAGGTCAATATTAATGTCACCCATGATTATGCAAGGAGTATTCCAGTGAACAGTTGATGATAACACATCATCAAGAAACTCAATAAATTTCTTTTTGTGGCCATGTGGTGGCCTATATACACCAATTACCAGAAATTGGCCAACACATATGGTCATGCATTCAATATCATCATTCATGACAGTATATTTATCGAGCAGTTCACTTGAAAGCGCATCCTTAAAATAAATAGCAAGGCCTCCACCTTTTTGCTGATTACGACAGAGGAGTTCATGACGATAGCCTGGAAAGAACGGCGCATCTTCTTTATAAGTAATCCATGTCTCGGAGAAAACTAGCACATCAAATACAACAGACATAGACCGTAGGAAAACAGTAATGTCATCGACCTTTCTTTTTATGCTTCTACAGTTTATATGTAATGCAGAAAACAAGTTTTTTCCAGAGCGAAATGCACTATTAAACCATTCGACATTATAATACTCTCGGTTATTAACAAGATCAGTCATTGTGAAATGTTTTTCAGTTTGTTATGCCACAATCCATGTCTAATTTCTAATTTTAGCCAGGCTTGCCTCATCCGCAATGTGTATCGCTCGTGAGCCTTCATCTTTACGTGCTAGAACTTTGCCACCGGATGTCCAGACAAATTTCCAGGCGGCTTCTTTCTTTTTCTGTATTGCCGCTGCAAGCAAAGCCTTGCCCTTCTGCGTCAAATGCTCATTGACAAATATGGGCGTTTTCTTTTCATCCCCAAGCACAGAACTATCTAGCCTTTTCTTTCTACTCTTTGCCAGGATGTCGTCACGTTTTGTTCTTTTAACAAAACGAACGATTATCTTCTGCACACCAGGCCTAGGAGTGGGAATCCAGTGGCATGTGTCGATATCAGCCAGATCAACCGCCGCGCCGACAGCTTCGCCTATCTTTGTTACAACAGCCACTGGATCACTTCCCACCGGCGCACCCTTTATTTCAAGATTGTTTAGGCGCTGATACTGCTCCAGCTCATCGCATTTTTGTGACAGTTTCTTATTTTCCGCTTTCAATTCCATATTTTGTCTGATGAGCTCTTGTATTTCAGCTCTCATATTCTTAACCCTTTCAGACGCCACCTATGAAGAACTGTCTGTAAATGGGTCAAAACAATACAACGATATTTCAAGGCACTCAATATACTATTGCAACAAGAATAATGTCATAATATGTTCATTTATGTGTGTTATAGTAACTTGTTCTAATTAAGTTGTAATTAAATATCTGTTTATCCTGAAGTCATTCATGCACTATTTTGGCATAAATAGAATGAAATCTCGGGCTAGAAATAAAGTACAAATTCGTTTTTCGTCATGTCCATTTAGAGCAAAGAAAAAGTATACTTTTAACATGGCTCGCAGGACGCGGCTCATCGAACAACTCGTCGAACGGGGTAGTGCCTTCAGCAATGTGATCATACGCAACAGTACGCGGCGAAATGAAGTTAAATGAAGACAAATTATCGTGCAGGAGGTTCAATCTATCCGAAGCTCAATGTATCTCGCTCTCTCTTAGCCCCTAGTTGATACAAGGAGCAAAAACAAGTCATGTACACAATTGTGTACATAGCGTCTCAAAGGGTTAATGTCAGTGGCAGCTTCTTTCACCTCAGTGCAAGTATCCGAGCAGAAGGCTATGCTGTCTTTAATTTCCCGCATCTCAATTCTGAAATCGCGCTTGAAATTTTCAAAAGCTTTCGACAGCTCTCTAAGATCCTTTACATCTGCTGCGTCTTTTTCTGCATCCTTACCCGCACTTTTGGCGGAATCCTTCCCCATGGCAAGGCAAAAACACTTCACTCAAAGCGAATGTACTTCACTCAAAGCAAATACACTTTACGCTGTGTTCGGCAGCAGTGCACAGTAACAGGAGCAAACTTAGACGCAAGTAACACTGTTTCTCACCTGCAAAAGCAGAAGATGTGTTACGCTTTGCACGTTACGTGCACTGCCGCCGAACTGCGTGGTCCACTCGGCGACGCCGTCTTTTTAAGCGTTTTTCAAGTCCGGTTGACGTTGTGGTCACGTGAAGATCCCAGCGCAGGCGTAGGAGCACGATGACCAAAGTAGCGGCGACGCGTCCGTCCACCAAGGCGATAAGGGCAGTTTCCGTGAGCCGAGCTGAAGACAGCGAGCTGCAAAAGCAGAAGATGTGTTACGCTTTGCACGTTACGTGCACTGCCGCCGAACTGCGGCACATGGGAGGCAGTTAACCCGCGAGATCATTCAGGCAGAGTTAATTGATTGATTGGTTGACGCGTGTGTTTCAAAGCAGTGAAATGCAGTTTCTAGGAAAGAACTGTGTTTTTTGGGTCAATGATAGGAATGTTGTGCAGACAGCACACACGTGATGTGCCAGTGGTTTTTAGCCTTATATGAGGTTGCTTAGGTTCGAAATAAAATATGGTTGTAAGTAAGCGCTCGTGTGCGTGAAGCCTCACCTTTGTCTTCGTCCTATGCGCCGTCACCCTGTATCATGTCAAACCCACAAGCCCAAACGTCTACTGAAGTCAACCGAAGTTTGCGGGTTCGGGCTTCAACGGAGGCAAGCTGTTCGTTCGTCCATTTTATTAGCTAGTTTCTAAGGAGTTGTAGGTTCTGCCCGCTATTATTCATGAAATTTAGAATTTCCAAGTCGTACCGCAGGCGAATGATTCGTGCCTGTGTTGGTGCAGTTGAGGATGCTGATCCGGATGTCGATCCCACCGACCGTTACAAGCCGCCATCCCCAGGTGCACCTGCTGCACCTGCTGGCACAAAAGTCCAAGTAACTGTCTCAACGAAGCGGCACATGGGAGGCAGTCCAAGGGTCACAGTACAGCCAATGTCCACTGCAGCGCCCCCCAGGCAAGTGCGCCTTTAACAATATTCCTCAGGGACATATAGAGTACAAAGACGTATATAGTTCATGATGAAACAAGCGCAAAGTGCACGAAGACTTAGAAAGGACACAGGACGGAGCGCTTCTAATTCTTCGTGCATTTTGCGCTTGTTTCATCATGAGCGTTTACCAACATGCCCAACTGGCAGTCATTTTTAACATATAGAGTACAGAGACATACAGAGTACAGATACTTAGAGTGAAGAGACATACAGGAACATATAGATTACATAGTTACTATGTCATCTTGAACACAGCGATGTGCAACGACTGAAGCGCCTATTATAAGACAAACCTCCACTGCAGAACGCAGTGAGGAGTGTCCATATTCTCAAATCCCGCAAAAAGGGCTCAAATCAATTAACAGCAAATGGTTAACATATTTAAAGGGTACACAAGAAGCCAGATGAAAATGAGCCATCTATAGAAAAAAGTCACAGTTTTGCCGCAAGGGCGAAGCAATGAATGCGATAGCAACAACTTCGGATTTCGCGAGAAGAACGCCAAGCAGATGGAAATTTAGAGCGCGCTGCTAAAGCGCAAAGGACGCAGAAAAGAACAAACAAAGGACGAGCGCGAACTAACAACGTTCTCAGCTCGTCACTTAACGCTCTGCTGAAACACAAAGGGCACACGAAACATACGCACAGGTATACACAGGACAAGCGCGAACTAACAAGGGTCACAGTTGTTACTTCACTGTGTTTGAACAGTATGCTTCTCTCGCGAACGAGGCAACTTTGTGCGCTCTGTAACCTAAACGCAATCTTTCCGGCGGAAGCGCACGACGTAAAACCTTCTCCATCCCCCCATCTCAAAATAAGCGCGCGCGCGCACGCAAGCGCGGGTGACTACGCTGCGAGGGCAAAGGGCAGGTTGAGAGGCCAATGCATTGCAACGAGTGGCGCCCAGCGCGCAGTTCGCGCCATCTCGCTGGTTCGCTCGTAAGGCAGAGAACACGCTGATATTCATCCGGACATCGCCGTACCGTCAGCGGTGATGGTTTATATAAATGGCTCATCGTTAGCATGCAGAAGCATGTGCGCTGTTTTGGCCTAGCGGTTAGCGCCGCGCGCTGCTGAGCGAGAGGTCGCCTGTTTGATTACGCGCGTCGGAAAACATTTTTCTGAATTATTTTTTTTCGTGGCTTTTATATTTATATATTTACATGTACAGGGCAAAACGGCGACGCCAACGCCGACGGCAAAAATGAGCTGAGAGTGTCCATATAATTACTATCGCAATAATAAACATAGTGTTTAGACCTTAATGGATACTGTCGTAAGTCCTACAGGCAACGGAATTGAATGTTCACTTTGTATTTTATTTGTGTGCTCTGATGAACAATATGCGATATGTAGCACAAAAATGAACATGTATCAAGAAAACCTAACGTGATCGTAATGAAAGGACGGGATTATTGTAGAAGGCTCATAAAGCGCCACTTCACTGTTTATGTCATTACTGCGCATGCGCCACTGCAGCAGCAGTTGTATATATAATCGATCTTGTTCCTGCAATAAAGTTGTTCATCGCCTGACCCCGACTCGCACACATGGTGGCAGCAATGGGAAGTTCCCGGCCGAAGTTCCCGGCCGTCTTCAGTTTTCACGATCACCGAGCGGGGTTCCTCGACCGGCCTGATCAAGACTGCAGGAGCCCAGGTCCGCTGGTGTGTGTCGTATACGGTGACCTGCTGCCCTGGTCTCACAGGCGGTAGGTTCCTGCTACCACGATTGTAGTAGGTCTTCTGTCGTTGGCGTATTTCATCAAGGCGGCCCTGGACCACGTCCGGTGAAATGGTTCTCGGCTCTAAATGGCTGGTAGGTACTGGTAGCAGAGTTCTTGTCTGGCGTCCCATCAGCCTCTGCACGGGGGACTGGAGCACATCATCACGTGGGGTATTGCGCCACTCTAGCAAAGCCATCTTAAACATTGGTATTTTAAATGAGCACTTCTTCAAAAGCCTTTTCGCCTCTTGTAGCGCTCTCTCCGTCATGCCGTTTGACCGCGAGTAGGGGCTTAAGTTACGTGAATGCCTAAGGTGTTCAGAAATTCCTTGAATTCGTGACTGCTAAACGGCGGGAGGGCCATTATCGCTGCTAATTTAATGGGCAAGCCATGAACAGGAAAAGATTACGGAGCACCACGTTTTAAGCGAGCTCGCTGTTGTTGTCCGGAACTCGCGCATTTCAAAGAACAAGTAGAAGTCGACAATCACGGCAAACTCATGGCCTTCAAAAGAACAAGTTCACGCCGACAAGCCTGCCATGGTAGTGAGGGTACCTCGTGGCTCAGAAGTGGCATCTTAGGGTTTTGAGGCTTATATTTTTGGCACACTTTGCAAGCTTTACAGAACTGTTCGTATTCCGGAGTAACAAGGTAATCGTGCCGCAATCGAAGATACCAGAAATGATGCGCATTCTTCACGCGGCGCATGTAGACTGAAAAGATGAAGGCTAGAGCAAGGAACGTGATGTTTTGGCCGTACATTTCGAGCGGCATCGAACAGTTCTGTAAAGCTTGCAAAGTGTGCCAAAAATATAAGCCTCAAAACCCTAAGATGCCACTTCTGAGCCACGAGGTACCCTCACTACCATGGCAGGTTGTCGGGCGTGGACTTGTTCTCTTTTGAAGGCCATGAGTTTGCCGTGATTGTCGACTTCTACTTGTTCTTCTTTGAAATGCGCGAGTTCCGGACAACAACAGCGAGCTCGCTTAAAACGTGGTGCTCCGTAATCTTTTCTGTTCATGGCTTGCCCATTAAATTATGCAGCGATAATGGCCCGCCGTTTAGGCAGTCACGAATTCAAGGAATTTCTGAACACCTTAGGCATTTTTCACGTAACTTAAAGCCCCTATCACCCGCGGTCAAACGGCATGACGGAGAGAGCGGTACAAGAGGCGAAAAAGGCTTTTGAAGAAGTGCTCATTTAAAATACCAATGTTTAAGATGGCTTTGCTAGAGTGGCGCAATACCCCACGTGATGATGTGCTCCAGTCCCCCGTGCAGAGGCTGATGGGACGCCAGACAAGAACTCTGCTACCAGTACCTACCAGCCATTTAGAGCCGAGAACCATTTCACCGGACGTGGTCCAGGGCCGCCTTGATGAAATACGCCAACGACAGAAGACCTACTACAATCGTGGTAGCAGGAACCTACCGCCTGTGAGACCAGGGCAGCAGGTCACCGTATACGACACACACCAGCGGACCTGGGCTCCTGCAGTCTTGATCAGGCCGGTCGAGGAACCCCGCTCGGCGATCGTGAAAACTGAAGACGGCCGGGAACTTCGGCGTACAAGGGAGCACCTCCGCTTAGTAGAACGGCAACTCGAGTCTAGCCAGCCCGACGCGAGTCTCGTTCCTCAAAACGGATCTTCCTCAACGCCCGCTCAAGAATTACGACGAAGTACAAGACAACGACGCGAGCCCCGTCGGTACCCTCTACCGGAGAGACACTAAGCATGTGTTAATTCCGCTGTGAAAGGGAAGATGTAGCAAGGCTCATAAAGCGCCACTTCACTGTTTATGTCATTACTGCGCATGCGCCACTGCAGCAGCAGTTGTATATATAAGCGCTGTTGTTCCTGCAATAAAGTTGTTCATCGCCTGACCCCGACTCGCACACAATTATGAAACTCAGACACATTCTTCGCATAGTTTCAGAGCATTCACTGGACTTTGTGCACGCCAGTTCTCAATGCGGGTGTGCAGGAATATATTGTCATTAGCAATTGCAGTTCTTTTGAACCCGAATTTATGAAACTTATTTTTTAGATGTAATATTGTAGATGCGACCTTTTCGAAAGAAAGGTGATTTCTTATTTTCTAGCATTTCATGGTGTAAACATTTTACAGCGACGTGATTGTTATGGTCACCGTAGACAAATTACGTCGCACCACCGCTATGCGTAATGATCATTGGCTGTGGCAAGTCGCTATGGCGGTGGTAGAAAGGCGGCGGAAACAGCTGGACTGATTGCGTAGTGAAAACGCTTGGCAAATTGCGTAATTTTATTACATTCACTCGCGATGCTAGAACTGGTACCCGCTGACAGTGCACAATGGATACAAAAAGACCATGCCTGATCCGGAGGGTAGTATAAAAGGCTCGGTCGCTCTTACTTTGCGTCAATGTGTTCGGAAGAAAACACCAAAAAAATGACGACATCGCTTGCAATATATATCCGTTAGGTATATTTTTCGTCAATGTGTTTTGAAGAAAAGGCATAAAATGACGATAGCGCTTGCAATATATATCCATTTGATATAGCCCCATTCGTCTTCACCGGAACCTTATCTCGGTGCAACAGGTACATACCCGAATGGTCACAAGTTGAAATTTAGCCACATATGATAATATGTGGGGTTTTGACGTCCCGAAACCAGGATATGATTATGAGGGACGCCGTAGCGGAGGCCTCCGGGAATTTTGACGATCTGGTGATCTTTAAAGTGCATTGACATCACACAGTACACGGGCTTCTTCCATTTCGCCTCCATCGAAATGCGACCGCCGCGGGCGGGATCGAACACGCGACCTTCGGGTCAGCAGTCGAGCACCCTCGCCACTATTCCACCGAGGCGGACAGAAATTTAGCCACAGTCGTCGTATCTACGAAACAGTGTACGACAGTATAAGGTTACATATAATATATAGCGTCGAGTGGCCCCAAAGTTAGAAACTCTTATGCGGATGTCCTGTCATTAGCGGGTAATATGACTAATGGAGCAGCACGGCTAGTGCTGGCAAATTACTCTTTAAGCGTGACAACCTGGATGTTATAATAAGCATGAAACATCTAATATACGTCGACATAGCGTTACAAGTTAATATCGCAATAAATAAGGAAAAAAAACTGTTGTGAATTAACGCGCAAAAACGTTTTTTACATATTAGTGAACAATAACTACCACAAAGAATTTTGCAGAATATAGACATTAAATATGCACTCAGACAAATATCGCAACACAAATGAAAGAAAAATGAATGAATAAAAATATGTAGGTGTCAGAGGAAGCAGTGGTTGTGATAACAGTATTTTATTTATGTTGAGCTAGAAAACTGCACTTAAGAAAGTGTCTTCATATTTACTTTCATGGGATTACAACGTGAATGCCCGGAAGGCGAAGTGGCAGTTTTCCATTATTAGTCGGGCTTTTTTATATTAGATAGTACAAGGTTGTTCAACTCTGAAAACGTAGAATTATTATGTTGACGACGCTATGAAAAGAAAGGCAGTGTGATCAGACAGTCGTTAATTAGGTAAGATGTTGTTAGACAGGCAAGGAATTCCAGCGGAAGGACATAAACACACTAACCTTTCTTCCTTGTTTCGAAGGCGTTCTGGTGGTTTGAGCTGAATGGACTACTCCATTACTTCATGTAGATACTCCAAGTAAAATAGAAGTTCAGAATATGCAGTCCTAAATAAATATAAAATACTTCAACTGAAGTTGGTCCCACGATGGCCTAGTGGTTATCGTCCTCGACCAGTGACCCGCAGGTCGCCGGTCGAATGCCGGCCGCTGCGGCCGCATTTTCGATGAAGGCGAAAATGCTCGAAGGCCCGTGTACTTAGGTTTAGGTGCATGTTCGAGAACCCCAGGTGATTTTCGGACATCTTCACTACGGTGTCTATCACAATCCTATGGTGTATTGGCACGTTAAATCCCAACAAATTATCCAGCCAAAAACAGGTCTTATGCCTCTTGTTCTTCGAGTGACTTGGATGATGTTGGCAAGCAAAGAGAACAAAATTGGGATAAAAAGAAGTCAGAGTAATGTGAAAAGTGGGAATAGAAATCACGTTTGTCTTCAGCCCGCAAGTCACAAATCTACATTTTACAAACATAGGTTAGACGCCAAAATCCCATTTGAGGTCACAAACGCCATGTCCGCCTTCAGATATGGAGTCAGAAGGGAAGGGGAGGGTTGGTAATGTCGTGCCGGGGGGACGCATATGACGTCCACATGGGCCACATGCGGCCCGCGGGCCACAGGGTGCCGTGCCCTGCTCTATGTGGTTTTGCCTGCGTTACGCCAAGCAAAAACGGCAGCATACGACAGCCTGGCCCCCTAAAGTACTCCGCCCTTAGAATAAGGAATAGAGTAGGGGAGAAGACGATGCCTTGCGGTACACCTGATGTCACTTCGTTCGTTCCGGTGTCGGCTGGTTCATTTTTACAAACTGCGTCATCTTGGCTAGGCATGTGCTAATCCAGTCTGTAATTGGTCCTATAGTTATTAAGGCGAAAGCCTTTAATGTCTCATGCTCACGTTCGTCCGGTGTCCGTGCGGTGTCCGTCCAGCGTCCGGTGTCCTTCTGTCTGTCCGTCCATCTGTCCGTCCGTCCATCCGTCTGTCCGTCTGTCCGTCCGTCCGTCTTTCCATCCGTCCGCCCGTCCGTCCGTCCGTCCGCCCGTCCGTCCGCCTCTCCGTCCGTCTGTCCGTCCGTCCGTCTGTCCGTCCGTCTCTCCGAGCTCTGGCACGGAGCCAGGTGGCCGCCGGGATGCGCAAAGCGGACGCCGGTCGCGTCGGATTCTACAGCGCTCGCGCTTTGCTTGCGTAGCGTCGCTGTGCCCAGCGTTTGCAATCATTCTGACCAACGCCGTCTCAATGGACACAGGCGTTCACGGAATACACTTTCGAATTTACAAAGGGTCCGTCAATTTAAGCGCTGGAACACGGATGGCGTTTGCACGATGCGCAAAGCGCGAGAAAATACTAACGCATGCGAACGGAGGAAGATTAGTCTCGCGTCTCGCTGCGATTCGCGGTAAAAAACATTAAAAAAAGAAAACACGCACACATTCGGTTTTTGTGTTAGCCCACTGAGAGTGTAAAAGATAAAAGACATGGCATAGTCAGTGGAATGGCCACATGCTTTCGCCGAACACACTTTGGAATGTACAAAGTGTCCTTCAATTTTTGTCGCCTGTAATTTGCTTATTAGCTTTTGATGCGAAAACCAGCCAAATGCTTTTTAAAACTCGAGTGTGATAAGGTCGATCCGCTTTTGATTGTCAGTGGCCGATGACAATTCATGTATTAATTCGGTTAGTTGCGAAACGGTGGAAAGACCTCGATGGAAAGACCTTTACGAAACCCATACTGAGATGGTGACAAAATGTGCCTCGTTTTTAAAGTAAGTAGTTATATGTTTAAGACTACTGTGCTGAAGTATTTTACAAATTCTGCTTGTTAAGCATTTCGGTGAGTTAGCATTTAGCAGTTACCAGTTAGCGAGTTAGTATGCCTATTGCACTTTATATGTTTGTCGAGACTAAAAGCCACAAAGCTAACAGTGTCAGAACCCAGTATCAAATAATTATTTAACGAAACAGTTGCTGAACATACCGATACACTTTGTCGGTTATTAAATAGCACAAATGTTTTTTCTATGGATCTTTTTGAAGTTATCTCTGCACCGTCAATACACCTGGTTGCTCAAGAGAGTAGCTTGTGTGAAGCGTAGCTCGCTCAGTTATTAAGGAGTGTTACTACGTTTAAAACACTGGAGCTAGATGGTAATTCATGACAAATGTAATTCGGGAATTACTAAGTGGATATTCTAATACTTCAACGGCTCGACCATCGGAGGAGATACCAATTAATGGCCCATGCAGGTCACTCATTACGAAAAAGGCATCTCGCTCCTTAAAAGGCTGGAGCACTGTCGAGAAGGCGGCATACGATAAGTGTCGTTCACAAAGGACGAAGCACGATAACGCGCATTATCAGCTACGTTTATCGTCTTTCTTTGGTTATGCTTGTATTGACTTACCTGTGTGGCTGGGGGTGGACTAAATAAAAAGGCTTCTTTACCGACATGTGGCCCGCGCACCAAGGAAGTAATATGTAAAAGAAAATAGTCCTTCCTTCCGGGGTATGGGTTTAAACCTGGGTACCCGCCCTCACTAAGCGAGTGCCCAGAATACGCCGCGTGCCCAGGCTTGTCCAATGAGAACTGAATTGAAGGATATCAAGGCGTTCTACCGACGATTCAAAGAAAAAACATATCAAACCCACTCCACTTCGCGAACACTATCCAAACAGCGAAGCTCATGGCCGTCCTTCATCAGGCTATATCCTATTCTATACTTTCGAAGTCTTCCGTTCGTTGGCGCTGAGCTTCGGCCTCTCTTGCACGAACATCACAGTTGCTTCGGCGACGACAGGCCCGTTCTCGCGTGAACTCTTACTGACGCTCACGCCGGGCGGCTCCTTCATCGAGACAATGAGAAATGTTCGCCGTCATGAAAGTGCGAACTACTCACACTGACCCGCTCATTCGACTGCGCCGAGCGTTTCTCGAAGGTTCAGCCTTCGACATCCGCCGCCCACACCCTTGCCTCTTACAGTACGCACTCGACATCCCCCGCCTTCGCCCTCGCCTCTCGCAGCACACGCAGTCCTTCCCTTCCTACCGAGGCTCACTCTCGCCACAATACGAGGCCACGTGATCAGCCGGTATCCACAACCCCGCACACGAAAACTTCGACTCAGAACAGCTTTGCTGTGAAAACAATTGGGAAGCATTACACTTACAGTGGACGCTTCATTACAAATTTTCGTTTTGTTGGACTAAAACCAGTCCGCTGGACAATGCGTACGGTCGATATCAGGAATCGCACATTTGAGAAAAATTTTGACTTCGAGAAAATTAAATGTCTAAACCGATTTTCCATGTTCGCATTATGGTGCTTTCGTCGGGCCATTCTACAGGATGGCGAATACGGCAAAGAGCATGAAAGACGCCACGCAGATTCCG
Organism: Rhipicephalus appendiculatus; assembly: GCA_030522465.1. Classification (NCBI taxonomy): domain Eukaryota; kingdom Metazoa; phylum Arthropoda; class Arachnida; order Ixodida; family Ixodidae; genus Rhipicephalus; species Rhipicephalus appendiculatus. Next base: position 15,132 of record JALIZH010018620.1, read on the forward strand.
CCCGAAAACACTGTTATGAGGATGGCCGCTATCTAGAAGGAAAGGAAGGAAGAAACAAGGAAAGAAAGAAGAAAGATAAAAAAAGAATGAAGAAAGAGAAAAGGAAAGAAAGAAAGGGAGGGATGAAGAAAGAAACGAAGCAAGAAAGAAATACGAAAAGAAAGAATGCAAGGAAGAAAGGCCCTACGTCGCGCACTCCCATGCGAATCTTCGTCCGCATTTTTACGATCAGGGAAGCGCTCCTGAATTTTTTATTGTTCTTTCACCTAGGGCCGCCATAACTGTAATGCGTGAGTTACGCCAAGAAATACGAGGCCACTACTGTCTCACCCGTTTTGTTACCATGTGAGTTCAGTGAGTGTCGCTTGCCTCCGCATACTGCAAGCAGAAACAGAAACAATATGCCACTGTGTCCTCAGTTTTCTCACTTTATCGTATAAATAATCGGCACAGAAAAAAAAAACAGAATAGTTACTCTAAATGTCCTAAGATTACGGAAGAGATGTCGGAATTTTTTTGTCGATGACAGCGCCTGGAGCACAAAATATTGGCCTTGCGATTGCGTGTTTCGGTCTGTCTGTAGTCCACCCAGAAGAAAATGAAAAGTAAAATGTAAATTATTTTTGGCCCTGAAGCTGCTCATGATTCCCTGATGTATGAGGAAGTCTAAGGTATACTGTTCGATTGAAGCTCAATACTTGCTGTTATGACTCTAGGCTCAAGCCTTGTCATTCGCGAAATTATTTACGTTGTTATTTTTTTTAATTTCTCGCAGCACGCCCATCTCCTACGAGAAGCCCTCTAACGACGTTTACTACAGCAGCGACAAGGACTACAACAACCATGGCGAAGAAGACTACGACAAGAACCACGGCGAAGAGGACTACGACACCAACCACGGCGAAGAGGACTACGACAGCAACCACGACGAAGATGACTACGACACCAACCACGACGAAGATGACTACGACAAGAACCACGACGAAGATGACTACGACAAGAACCTCGACGAAGAGGACTACGACACCAACCACGACGAAAATGACTACGACACCAACCACGACGAAGATGACTACGACACCAACCACGACGAAGATGACTACGACAAGAACCACGACGAAGATGACTACGACAAGAACCACGTTTAAGATTACTACGACAACGGAGGACCCAAGAAAAGGTAAGCGCACGTTTATTCATTCCCCTGTTCACCGAACTTCTCATTACAGAAATAGTGGCGGCTGCTTGTTCTACAGAACACTGTACGCAGTGGCCGAAGGACTTTATGGAGGGAAATTGAGGCGTAATTTGGTTCGTGTAACATCATATCAAAGCGTTAAAAGGGCGTATAT
>JALIZH010018621.1:0-13406 GCA_030522465.1 Rhipicephalus appendiculatus
CAAATGTCATTCCTTCGGAACGTGAGTGAGAAACAAACAGGAAAAAAGCTAGGTCAGGTTTATGCACGATATATTTTGCTGTATAGCTAAGTCTTCTACAGATTAAAAAAAACTATTATTTTCTGCAATCTTCCTTTGGATCACAGCCAGGGCATGAGCAGATGCCGGGAAGTACTTGATCACATGATATCACATAACACGTAAGCACGACATATAATAATAATATGTGGGGTTTAACGTCCCAAAACCGCGAAATGATTATGAGAGACGCCGTAGTGGAGGGCTCCGGAAATTTCGACCATCTGGTGTTCTTTAACGTGCACTGACATCGCACAGTACACGGGCCTCTACCATTTCGCCTCCACCGAAGTGCGACCGCCGCGGCCGGGATCGAACCCGCGACCTTCGGGTCAGCAGCCGAGCACCTTAGCCACTGGTCCACCGTGGCGGACTAGCACGACATCCAATAAAGATTTGGCCGTAATCACGTATGATAAGAATATTCAGAAAATAGAAGTAATACGAGATCGAAACGCGATATCGAAATGGATTAAAAGCAAACGCATGCCGAGCAAGACTGAAGTAGCCTAACAACAAAAATGATCTGCGTATATGTTGTTTTCTTCAGCTGCACGAACACTTTATGGAGAAGCAGGTAACATGGAAGGGATCAAGATAATTCCATTTTCTTGTTTCTAAAGCAGAGAAAGAGCAAAATCTGTGGCAGCCGGTAAAGAAGCGACGTTCGCTATGTGCGTGCGTGGGCTTGTTTCTAGCAGACTGCGTTTGAGATCAAGAGATGTACTATTTGCGAACTTGAGTGTTTGCAGGACCGTGAATGAGATGATGCATAAACTAAGGTCATGATGATCTTGCTTCCTTTTGGATTGTTCATTGCCTGCAATTTATCATTGTATCGGTCGGAAAGCGACATTTTCTGCAATTGTTAAAACTTTTTTTTTTGTAAAGGCAGACTTTGAAACAGCTCCTTTGATTTGCTTTTAAGGTAAGATGCCAAGTGTCCAAAAATTTTTTTAGAGTGCTGAACACTAGAGTTTCTGATACTGCATTATAAAGCACATCTTTTTAGGTACATGTGAGTATTATAAATCAAGGCCTATTTTTTGTTAATTTTTCATAATACAAAATTTTATAAAAAGTATGCCTTACGCGAACACTGCTAACTCAAATTCCACTCATTGAAAGCCTGATTTTCTGTAGGGAAATAAAAGAAGCTTTGGCCAGTGCAATGAACCAAAACAAATGAGATCAGATGAATATTAAAGACACGCTGAATAAATAACCAAAAAATTATGCACTAGCACTAGGGGCACCTTCGTTCGTATAATAGGCAGTCATATTAAATATTGTAGCACCATTTTGCTTATTAAGGTTCATTGCAACTGTTGTGATAAAGAAGTATGCGACGTTTTAATGAGAAAATTCCTTTAGCAAAACAGTTATGAATGTTCACGTACGGAAAGGCACCAAAAATATGTTCTGAGAAAATTAACGAAAAAAAAGTTTGAAACAGGTGCAGCGCTTACACCAGGTGAGGTTGAACGCTAAAATAATCGGTATTTGTAGCCAGTCCCATCGTGGACCTGTCTATTGCGTGGCTTTTTTTTTTTCTAGCTTGATTCGCAGCGTCAGTGTAATGGCGGGATGCTTTCGCGGTGCTCTGCCGCTGATTTGTCAGGCAAGCTTTTGCAGAGTAGAGGCGAGGGTTAGTGCCAACTTGCTTCAAAATATGAAATGTGTCACTGCTGCCATTACTGAAATGACAGGCAGCGTCATACAAAGCAAATTTGATGTTTCACAGGCTCACATGTGTCTGTGAGCGTAAACAACACATGTACGACGTTGCGCATTCAGCTGGTGAGAAGTTTATGACTTTTAAGATTAAAATTGATAAGTTGACAATGCTATTAGAGCATTGTTAGATGTTCACACTGGATATGATTGTTAAATGACCAACAAAATATTACATATGAAGCTAATCTTATGACGCACAGAAAACTGACAGTTTCAGTTTCAGTTTCGTAGATGGTCCAATATTTTTGCCTGTATCTTTTGAAATAAACTGCGCAAGCAGAAGCTTTATGCGTCAAAATGACGGGAATAAATGGCGCATCTAACACGACTAAAAACCAAAAAATGACATTTTGAAAAAAAGGCCACTTTTTTCACCTGGCCTCATACCTTAAGGAAATGTTTTGTTACCTCCAATGTATGTATTGGCATTATTCATCGGCAGACGGGGCACTGCTTTAATGTACACCTCCATAAGAACCAGAAGGCAAAAAATGCCCGCTTCGGGATTGCATCTCGGCTCATTGCGGGATATGTGGCTGCTGTTTTGAAATTCTGCACTTAAGTACTACACTTTATATAGTTCTGTAATTATATGTTATGCTTTTTAACATTTCATTGGTATGCCGATTCTCACTAATAAAAAGTAAAAATTTGCGTGCTTCCAGTGAACTTATTATAAGCAACATTTTTTGTATATTTTAGTTTGCTCAATTCTGTGTTGCCTACAGAGCTTACAGCTTGAGTCTTACGCCGGCAGAATCCTTGTAAATATATTTTAAAAAATTATAACGCGAGCACCGTGTAGATGGCTGAAGCTCATTTTTTTTTAAGAAAGAAGAGAACTGTGATGTATACCTCAGTTCTTCATCAGCGCCACTACTACAATGTGAATGCTTGTTTCTGGATGGTGCACAAACTAAGTAAAATGCCGTTTCTTCCTCGACGGTTTACTTTCTTTGCTTATTCTTTGCCAAGTACTTTTATTTGTTTAAGCAAACTTTACTGTTTCAGTCTCTATTTCGCTGTCGAGAGGGTTTGATCTGCGATGAACTTCGAACTAATTCAATATCTCAAATAATCCGGCTGCCCTCTCTCTTTATTGGTCCGTAAGTTCCGTAAAAAATGGCGCGAAAGGCAGTGAAAATTATCGGCCACTATACTTATTTTGTGCTAGTTGGAACCGGAAATCCAGTATATGTACTCCTTTCGCGCCATACGTACAGTCGTCAGCAAGCTTAACACGAACGCTCCGACGCGTGACCTGGACTAGTTTGACTGATGCCAGCCGCGAAGCGCTGGGCGCTGTTGCCGAGATAATACCTCGGTAGGATTGGATAGTATGTCGGCATGCATGGTTAATATCTCGGCAACAGACTGTTTCTGGACACGCGGCGGAGCGTTCGTGTTAAGCTTGCTGACGACTGTACATCTCTACTATGCGCGTACATAGGCCTGATATGGATTATTATCATATACGGGGAATATATTCATGAGTACCTACCAATCGTTGCATGAAATGATCTGACCCCCCCCCCCCCCCCCCCCCCCGCCCCACTCCCGTTCTTCCCCTATGATATTGTCACGTGGGTGTGACGTCGACGAAGGCAGCAGGCGACGTGTTCAAGATGCAACTGTTTTTCAGGCCGAACTTGTGGCCGGTAAACGGAAAGTAAGATTACAGCAATACACGCCGGCACTGATAGCGGCGAACAGAGCGTCGGCCGTCGATCAAACTGAACATCGTTGGAGCGCGCCGGCTTTTATGTATCACGCGTCGAACATTCTAGCCTTATCACTGGTCATCGCGCGGCTCTGGAATAATCTCGAGTGGTCGCGTCTTGCGCGCAATCTTAACAAAACGATCTACAATAATCGCGAAGGTTCCAGAACAATAAGGCGCGGTTTGAGCTGAGCTTTGCTGACGGTCTTTGTGGGCGAAAACCGAATACAACAAAAGTGAAAATAAGAATAGCGCGTGGCAATGCCCCCCTCTGAAAAGGCATCGTCCCGATGCTTAAAACAGAACACGGGGGGAAAATGCATGCAATAATAAATCACAACAATAAAGAAAGAAAGTACAATAATTAAGCAATAAGTGCAGTCCTCAGGTTTGCTAACGCGCGTAATACGGCTTGAGGCGCACAACATGGACGACTTCAGGTCGCGCACGGCGCCGTTGAGAGTTCGTTATGCCGTCCGGGACGACCTCGTAGTCCAGAGCACCGAGACGTCGAAACACCTTGTACGGCCCGAAGTATCGCCGAAGGAGTTTTTCACTAAGTCCACGTCGGCGTATCGGTGTCCACACCCAAACGCGGTCGCCGGCCTGGTATTCCACGAAGCGTCGTCGAAGATTGTAACGGCGGCTGTCGGTCGTCTGCTGATTCTTGATGCGCAGGCGGGCGAGTTGTCGGGCTTCTTCAGCACGCTGAAGGTAGACGGTGACGTCGAGGTTTTCTTCGTCGGCGACGTTGGGCAGCATGGCGTCGAGCGTCGTTGCCGGGTTCCTACCGTAGACCAACTTGTATGGCGCCATCTGTGTCGTCTCCTGCACGGCCGTGTTGTATGCGAAGGTCACGTACGGAAGGATGGCGTCCCACGTCTTGTGTTCGACGTCGACGTACATGGCCAGCATGTGGGCGATGGTCTTATTTAGACGCTCGGTCAGGCCGTTGGTCTGTGGGTGGTACGCGGTGGTCCGGCGGTGGCTTGTGTGGCTGTATCCCAAGATCGCCTGGGTTAGGTCAGCCGTAAACGCCGTACCTCTGTCGGTGATGAGAACCTCTGCGGCGCCGTGTCGAAGGACGATGTTCTCAACAAAGAACTTGGCTACCTCGGCGGCACTACCTTTGGGCAGGGCTTTTGTTTCGGCGTAGCGGGTGAGGTAGTCGGTGGCCACGACGATCCATTTATTTCCGCAAGTCGACGTTGGGAACGGCCCCAGGAGGTCCATCCCGATCTGCTGGAACGGTCGCCGAGGAGGCTCGATCGGCTGAAGGAAGCCTGCTGGTCTTGTGGGCGGTGTCTTCCGTCGCTGACAGTCTCGGCACGTCCTTACGTAGCGGGCGACGTCGGTGGCAAGGCGCGGCCAGAAGTACTTTTCCTGTACTCTTGCGAGCGTGCGGGAAAGTCTGAGGTGTCCAGCCGTCGGGTCGTCGTGTAGTGCCTGGAGGACTTCTGGTCGCATTGCTGCAGGCACCACGAGAAGGTAGTCGGCTCGAAGTGGCGAGAAATTCTTCTTTATGAGAACGCCGTTTCGCAAGAAAAACGACGCGAGTCCTGGCTTGAATGCCTTTGGAACAATGGCGGTCTTGCCTTCGAGATACTCCACAAGGCCTCTGAGTTCCGGATCGGCTCGCTGTCGTTTGGCGAAGTCATCGGTAGTTATGGTTCCCAAGAAGAAGTCATCCTCCTGGTCATCCTGCAGCGGCGGGTCGACGGGGGGCGCGAGACAAGCAGTCGGCGTCAGAGTGTTTTCGTCCGGACGTAAACGACGGTGACGTCGAATTCTTGAAGTCTCAGACTCCATCTTGCGAGACGACCTGAAGGGTCCTTCAGGTTAGCTAGCCAACACAAGGCGTGGTGGTCGCTCACAACTTTGAAGGGCCTGCCGTAGAGGTAGGGGCGAAACTTTGACGTTGCCCAGATGATGGCAAGGCGCTCCTTTTCTGTTGTGGAATAGTTGGCTTCTGCCTTGGATAGCGACCGGCTAGCATAACTGATAACCCTTTCCACGCCGGCAGTTCTCTGGACAAGTACGGTGCCGAGTCCTACGCTGCTTGCGTCGGTGTGGATTTCCGTGTCGGCGTGTTCGTCGAAATGCGCAAGTATTTGAGGCGTCTGCAGGCGTCGTTTCAATTTTTGAAATGCTTCGACTTGCGCCGCTTCCCACTTGAATTCCACGTCGTTTTTCGTGAGCTGAGTTAGTGGCTCGGCGATGCGTGAAAATTCCTTGACGAAGCGTCTATAATAGGCGCACAAGCCGAGAAATCGACGTACGGCCTTCTTGTCGGTAGGCGGCGGGGGAGGCAGCGATGGCAGCTGTTTTCCGTGGGTCGGGGCGAACTCCAGACTTGCTGATGACGTGACCCAAGAACAGGAGTTCCTCGTATGCGAAGCGGCACTTTTTGGCTTCAGGGTGAGTCCGGAGGCCTTTATTGCTTGAAGTACTGCGTCAAGTCGGCGCAGGTGTTCGTCGAAGTTTGAAGCAAACACAATGACGTCGTCCAGGTACACCAGGCAAGTATGCCACTTCAATCCTGCCAGCACTTTATCCATAACCCGTTGGAAAGTGGCAGGCGCCGAGCAAAGACCGAAGGGCATGACTTTGAACTCGAAGAGACCGTCTGGTGTTATAAACGCGGTCTTCTCTCGGTCTCTCTCGTCGACTTCAATTTGCCAATAGCCGGTCTTGAGGTCCATCGACGAAAAGTACCTGGCTTTGTGGAGTCGATCCAGGGTATCGTCGATCCGTGGTAGAGGGTACACGTCCTTCTTCGTTATTTTGTTCAGGCGGCGATAATCGACGCAGAAGCGTAGGGTTCCGTCCTTTTTCTTCACTAACACCACGGGTGACGCCCACGGACTCTTTGAAGGCTGGATGATGTCGTCGCGTAGCATTTCGTCGACTTGGTTTTTTATGGCCTCGCGTTCCCGCGTTGAAACTCTGTACGGGCTCTGACGTAGTGGCCTGGCGCTTTCATCTGTTATGATGCGGTGTTGTGCGACTGGGGTCTGTCGAACTCTTGACGATGACGAAAAGCAGTCCTTGTATTGCAGGAGCAGGGTTTTGAGCTGTTCTTGTTTATGCGTCGGAAGGCTCGGATTGACGTCGAAAGTTAGTTGGTGAGCTTGGTTCGTCGTAGCATGTTCGGTAATCTCGGCGAGGGCGAGGGCGTCGCTGGCTTCGTCATTTTCTTCGATGTAGGCGACCGTCGTGCTTTTGCTCACATGCTTGTATTCGTTGCTGAAGTTCGTGAGCATCACTGTTGCTTTCCCTTCACGCAACTCGGCGATGCCTCTTGCGACGCAAATCTGACGGTTTACAAGCAGGTGCTGATCGCCCTCGATGACGCCTTCGAAGTCTGTGAGTTTTTCGGTGCCGACGGAAATTATGACGCTGGAGAGAGGCGGAACGGTGACGTGCTCGTCTATCACGTTCAATGCATGGTTCCCCGGCGTCGTCTGGGTAGGCAGCGCTTTTTCTGAAGTTAGTGTTAACGACTCAGACCTTAGGTCGATGACGGCACCGCGGTCACTTAGGAAGTCCATTCCAAGTATCACATCCCTTGAGCAGTGTTGTAGGATAACAAAGCTCGCAGGATAAGTCCGGTTATTGATGGTGACTCTCGCCGTACAGAGAGAGAGAGAGAAGAAGGATGAAAGAAAGGCAAGGAGGTTAACCATGGCTGAGCCCGGTAGGCTACCCTGCACTGGGGAAAGGGGTAAGGGAATAAAAGTTAGAGAGAGGAGGAGAGAAAAGTCACTGCTGCCGTCGACGTAACGGCAGTTCTGCGTTTAACATCACAGACGGTGAGTCAGTCCCGTGGCTTAATTCGAGCAGCGCATTCGATGCCTTACGCAACTTAAGTGCGCGGTCGCATGCACCCAAGATCTTGTCGATGGTGAAGCCATAGTGGTGCTGCTAGTGTTCGCTAGCAACAGACTTCTGAAGGCTTGCGAGAACTGGAGTGATGGTGTCCAGCAGTTGCAACACGCTGCGAGCTATCGGTGTCTGCATCTTGCTCAGCAGCACGCGAATAGCACTCACTAGGGTGCTGACCATGCCGATAACTTGGCTGTCTTCGTCCATGAGTTTATGAGGTACCGATGAAGTTTCCCTCACTGTCGAAGTCTGATGTCGCTCATCATGTGCATGTAGCTTTGGGAGTTCGGGCCAATCGTCAGCTGCATTGCTGGTAGAAGCGTCACTGTCCTTAGACACGGCTGCGTTTGGTCTGGCTGGCAGGAACGGAGCGTCAGCTCCATTGCTAGCAGAATAATCTTTGTCCTTAAACCCGGCAGCGCTTGGCCTGAGTGGAATAGGTACAGGTGGTTTCGGACGTGGTTCGCGTGGCGACGAGGCTTTGGACGCTTTGGTGCAGCGCCGGCGACGGGACCTTCGTCGCGTAATAGATGCAGCCGCTTCTCGGTGTGAGATGTCATCTCTAACCTTTTTCTTCAGCACTGCTATCTCCCTTCGAATAACAGGGCAATCCTTCGAAGAGGCATCATGAGGCCCGTTGCAATTTGAGCATTTCTGTATCGTGGCCTGGCAGCTGTCCTTATTGTGGTGCCCAGTGCATCGGGAACAAACGGTAGTGTTCGCGCACACACTGCTCACGTGGCCTAATTTCATGCACTTCCAGCACTGAAGCGGTTTGGGTACAAAAGGGCGAACTGCGTGTCGGAAGTGGCCCACTTTTACGTGGGATGGGAGTGATTCGCCCTTGAACATAATCCTTACGCATCGCGACGTCCCGATACGACACACACTTTCAATGATGGTATCTCCTGACGCCGGCTTGATCAAGACGGGTAGGTCGGAGTTGCCAATGGATTCGTCAACATCATAAATTACCCCAGTGCTCACTTCTTTGCCCAACGGTATATGAGAGCGGACTTCCATCCCATTAAGTTCCGTGACTTCACGCAATGTGTCCAGCGCAGTCACATGATTGACGTCAATCGCTAAGATGTTCTTGCGGCTATTGACTCTGACCTCCTTTATTTCATTTGGCACCAGTGCCTCTAGCTGTGCAGACACGGCTTGCCGGTTAAGACATCTCATGTTGGCACTGACGAGAACAGGCACGAAGAGGATGGTTAATACCTCGGTATTCCGCGAAGATCGCATGGTGGACGCGCTCGAACTGGATGACGTGCTCAGAAATCGTCTCTTTGCCTTGCGGCTCCTCACCAGCTCGAAGGTGTCGTCACCAGATTCTTCACTGCTGACATAGTAGTGCACGGTGTCATCGCTGTCAGTGCCGCTCTCGGCGCTGTTGCGTTTCCTGGAAGCAACACCTGCGGGCACTCCGGGGTCCAGTGGTCGCGCGTGGGCCTCCACCTCCATCGCACACCAGCAGGAAACCGCACTTGACTGGTTAAATGAAAATTATTCGCAAAAAAGCGTGGAACTCAAACACTCGGCGTTCTGCCATACTGGCACTTCGTCTTCCTCTTCTCTCGCCGTACAGACTCCAATTGGCGTTATCAGGTGGCCTCCAGCTGTCCGGATTTCGGGTCCACTCCAAGCGGTCTTTACTTTCTTCAGCTTGGCGGCGAATGGCCCAAACGACGGAATAGTCGGCACCAGTGTCGGCGAGAGCGGTGACGTTGTGACCGTCGATGAGAACGTCAAGGTCGCTAGTCCGTCGTCTTGCGTTGCGGTTAGCTCGCGGCGTCGGGTCACGGCTGCGTCGATTTGTTGCGCTGCTTCCATCATGCTGAGTCGTCAGATCTATCTCGGTCCGCGAGGTTTCGTCGGCAGGGCTCTGTCTGCTTCGCGTCGAGGTCAGCAGGTTTCGTCGCGGCGTCATCGTCGGCGTCGGCGGAGGATCTTCGGTAGTTCGACGTACAGCAACCGCACCTCCATCGGTTGCTGCCCTTAGTTTTCCGGGTAAGGGCTCGGAGATCGGCCCCGAGCCGGACTGGTGTACTGCCTGCGATGCGGTGAGGTGTAGCGGCCTGGCGACGGCGAACGGGAAGGTCGTCGGGGTGTCCACTGCGCTCCTGTGAGGTAGTCGGCGATGTCACGAGGTCGTTCGCCCGGCTGCGGACGCGGCGCGCTTACGGCGAAACCACGCAGTCCCATCTCCCGGTACTGGCAGCGGCGGTACGTGTGCCCGGCTTCACCGCAGTGGTAGCATAGGGGGCGGTGGTCAGGGGCGCGCCAAACATCGGTCTTCCTCGGAGGGTAGCACTGGCTGGCAGGTGGCCGGTATGGAGCCGGTGGTGGTGGGGGCGGTGTCTGGCGGCGGAACTGCGGCGGTGCGAAGTCTTCACGTGGGCGCGACGGGGGAGCGTTACGCCGCGCTGCAGCGGCGTAGCTCAGCGGTTGTGGCTCGCGCTGCACTGGTTCAGGTGCGCCCAGAACTTGCCGGATTTCCTGGCGCACGACGTCGGCGATCGGCTGCTCCTGAGGCTGCCAAGTTGGCAACAATTTGCGTAGCTCCTCCCGAACGATTGCTCGGATGGTGTCGCGCAGGTCGTCGGGATGCAGTGCTTGAACCTCCCCGTAGGTCGTCAAGGGAATGCGGCGGTTGTACTGACTAGTACGCATCTCCAGCGCCTTCTCGATCGTCGTAGCCTCCGAGACAAATTCCGTGACTGCCTTTGGTGGGTTGCGTACAAGGCCGGCAAACAGGTCTTGCTTAACCCCACGCATCAAGAAGCGAACCTTCTTTTCTTCGGACATGGTTGGGTCAGCGTGGCGGAAAAGTCGGGTCATTTCCTCCGCGAAAATGGTGACGCCTTTGTTAGGAAGTTGCACCCGTGTCTCCAGCAAGGTTGCAGCCCTTTCCTTTCGGACGACACTCGTGAACGTTTCCAAAAAAGTGCCGCGAAAGGCGTCCCAGGTTCGAAGAGTGGACTCCCGATTCTCGAACCAGGTCCTAGCTGCGTCGTCCAAGTAAAAGTACACGTGGCGCAGCTTGTCGTCGGCATCCCAATTGTTGAATGTGGAGACCCTTTCGAATGTCTCAAGCCAGGTTTCGGGGTCTTCACTTTGAGATCCGTGAAACGTCGGCGGCTCTCTGGGTGGCTGCATCACGATTGCCACGGGAGGCACTGCGGCCGTCATCGTGCTTGTTGTCTTCGTCGCTGGGGCCAGGATCTTGTCGGGTAGGGGTCCGTATTCTGGTGGGAGACCTTGCTGCCTGCGGCTGGCTCGCTGCTCAGTGTTGACGTCGGTGTCCCCTTGGCGTTGTGGGCTTGGCTCACGGCTGGAAGGGGGCGTTCGGTACATGGACCGGGAAGCACCTCCACCAGATGTCACGTGGGTGTGACGTCGACGAAGGCAGCAGGCGACGTGTTCAAGATGCAACTGTTTATTAGGCCGAACTTGTGGCCGGTAAACGGAAAGTAAGATTACAGCAATACACACCGGCACTGTTAGCGGCGAACAGAGCATCGGCCGTCGATCAAACTGAACATCGTTGGAGCGCGCCGGCTTTTATGTATCACGCGTCGAACATTCTAGCCTTATCACTGGTCATCGCGCGGCTCTGGAATAATCTCGAGTGGTCGCGTCTTGCGCGCAATCTTAACAAAACGATCTACAATAATCGCGAAGGTTCCAGAACAATAAGGCGCGGTTTGAGCTGAGCTTTGCTGACGGTCTTTGTGGGCGAAAACCGAATACAACAAAAGTGAAAATAAGAATAGCGCGTGGCAATATACTGCAACACTTGCAGGAAGAATCATTCTTCCTCGAATCAATATTAAAACAAAGAGCTGGAAAATCTGAATATGTCAACAACATATACGTATGCTCTTCATATGAAATACGTATGAATCTGCATTTATTTCCTACGATTGCTTCTTATATTCATTTCGTGTGATCACCATAAGCGTGCGCAAAGATATAAAGCTGTAGAACTGAATTCGAAGCGTCTCAGTGGGTAGGTGGAATTAATATTTTGCGAGTGTTTGTTTGCGTATGTATGTATGTATGTATGTATGTATGTATGTATGTATGTATGTATGTATGTACGTACGTATGTATGCATGTATGTATGTATGTATGTATGCATGAATGTATGTGTGTAGGTACATATGTATGCATGTATGTGTGTGTGTGTGTATGTATGTATGTATGTATGTATGTATGTATGTATGTATGTATGTATGTATGTATGTATGTATGTATGTGTGTAGGTATGTATGTATGTATGTATGTATGTATGTATGTATGCATGAATGTATGTGTGTAGGTACATATGTATGCATGTATGTGTATGTATGTATGTATGTATGTGTGTAGGTATATATGCATGTATGTATGTATGCATGTATGCATGCATGTATGTATGTATGCATGTATGTATATATGTATGTATGTATGTATGTGCGTGCGTGAGTGTGTGTGTGTGTGTGTTCGTGCGTGCGCGTCCGTTCCTGCACTCGTAGCTGCTCCTATCGCTGCTATCCTTCTGCGCACGCGCGCTATATTCTAGGCATTGCAATGTTCCGGCACGTTGTCGACTTCGCCATCCTTTGTGCTCCGATAAGCAGCTCTTACGGCCTCATCGACTGGCTTGGAATGACGACGTTACATAATTCTAAGCAATAAGGTGGAACAATTCAGTGTACGTAATATATCGGCAGAAGAGCGAGGGACGCCTTCGTGACGCTGGCGCTAGAGCATACCAAGATAATCCATCTAAACCCTCAAGCACGCCATAGGCCAGGTCAGGCAACGGCGACTCAGTTGAGCTGTTCTGAACAGCGCCGTTAGCCATCCATGTGTGTAACTGGGTGGCACTATAATTAGTACATCTCACACATCAACTTAGTCGAGACATTACCGCATACACCCCTTCTAGGATGAATGTTTAGTTTCGCAAGACCATGTTATGTGACGAGCGCGCTCTGTTTAGTCATAAGCACTAATCCAACTCAATGAGACCTGATGGAGGCTATGCATGTTGCATTTCTCTCTACATACCCGCGATATGCATCCATTGCAACATTACAGGAAATCTTTGAGGTCGCGTCGATAGTCGTGAGAAAACAGGGCTCACGTTCACCAAAACGTAGGGTACCCTTACATTCATTCTTAGAGCACCTTTCTTTCCGTTCTTGTGCTGTACATATTTGGGAGAACGGCTGGTCAGTTTCAACAATTCCTTGGGAGCCACAAATGTGCGACTTTGGCTTTTAACTAGAACATATTGTTAAAGCGTGTTTTCTGCCGGGAGGCATGTTGAGTAGCTTTGATAATGCGTTGGTAATTCGTAGGCTCAACATATTACGTTATGTCTTCAATCGCGAAGAACGTTTCGTGTAAGCGTTACGGGGTGGTGTGCGCTCACTGTTGAACCCTGTTATAGTGCGGCGACACCTTTTGTTGAAATAAACCCAAGTCAGCTTTGAAGAGGCGCTGAATGTGCGCGCACTCTTCCATGCCATGCATCGCGGCAATCTGCTCTCTAAGCTGCATCCCACGCCATTCTATTGTTCATGTACAGTACGTTTCTGAAATGACTATCCCTAGATAAGCGGAATTAAGTAGCGTTCCTCCTTAGCCACTTGTCTCGTGCGAAATTAGATGAGATCGCTCTGCTCCTATCCTAAGTACTGCAAGTCACATTATATACAGGAGGCGCGGTGGCGGAGCATGTAACTGCATCTTAAGGCAGTCACAAGCATGACCATACGTACGTACGTACGTACCTACATACATACATACATACATACATACATACATACATACATACATACATACATACATACATACATACATACATACATACATACATACATACATACATACATACATACATACATACATACATACATACATACATACATACATACATACATACACACAAACACACACACACACACACACACACACACACACACGG
>JALIZH010018622.1:0-32621 GCA_030522465.1 Rhipicephalus appendiculatus
CCACAGAAATTGCTTGGTCGGTACCGTTTGTTGCGAGCGAGAAATCGCGATATATTCCAATAACAAACATCATGGTATCGTGCTGGAATCGAATCCAGTCTTTCTGCGTGGCAAGCAGGTGTTCTACTATCTGCAAGAAAGTGTTTCAGAAAAAAAAAATTCTATAGAGCCATGTAGTGCGAAGAGTCGTATTAACACGTGTAATATTGCGTGGCGTAAGCTTAGAATAGAACCAGGCGTCACACCACGCCAAATGCGTAATCAGTCGCTAGTTTAAAGGCCCACCCATTACAAGACCCACGGGCACGATTAATCATCAGCAACAGCATTTACCAGGTGCGCAGCTGCTTGAGTGCGCGTACTGCCTTACGGAGGCGTGGTTAGTACTTCCCTAATTGAAAGGCCAAAATGAACGCGCAGTGCGAACTGTGAAAGTCTGCTTTGAAGTGGGAATGCATTCTGGAAGGGCTTAGAATGACCAATGTGACGCTCTCAGATGTTGCTTTTCTAGCGGCACGGTTGTGGTGTCCTTCGAATAAGAAGACAATGCGAACGGACTCGAAAATAAGCTATCGCATTCTACTCTTGAAGGCGAAGTTCAAGAGTTGTACAAGATTATGGCGGTCCTGTAACAGCCAGGGAGGTTCAATTTGTTCAGAAACTTGCTAATAGTGTTAAAAAAACAAAACAAAAAAAATCTCCGATGATTACGATAGTGCCTAATGCGAATTCTGAGAGCAGCTGTTTAAGTGTTTTGATATTGCGATAAGTTGAGCAATTGCGCGTGCGTCAAGGCGACATGACGCTGCGCGAGGGGGGGTACAGAATGCTCGTTTTTCGCGTCAACGTAACGTGGTGAAACTGGCGTTGCCAGCTCCCTCGATATAGCCTCTGATATACACCGACTGATTCACTCGTGCGTCTGTCCTGTCCGCGTATTGTGGACCCGCCGAACTGCACCCGCTCAACTGGACGGAGATGCCGCTTGCCATCCAGCAGAAGTCCAACACCCGTTGCCTCTGCTTCGTTTGTCCCCAAAGGACAGCTTGCTTCTGCACAAAGAAACCCTCCGGCGCTCCACGCGTGCACTCATTCCTCCGCGTGGATCGGACCTTCCCGGCGGCTTAACTCGCCGAGAGGAGGTTGCGCTCAGGAGGATTCGTGTGGGCGCCGCCTTGACTCCTGTCATCCGGGCTACATGGACATCCGGTGCACAGCCTCCCCCCAACGACATGCCCCTTCTGCGTTGCAGCAGCCACAGAGGCAACGCTCGATCACCTACTGGGGACCTGTCCGGGCCTTCACAAGGCTCGCACCCGCCACCTACGCGGCCTTCACTACCACCCCGGTCGACCACCTGACTTGACGCGCTGGACGCACGGTCCTCTGCACCGACCACTCCTAGCCTTCATACGGGAAACAGAACTCTTTCTGTTTATTTAACTTATGCCGTAGGGCATACTGGCGCTAACAAAAAAAAAAAAAAAAAAAAAAAAAAAAAAAACTTCAGCCGCCGCTGGTTGACGCGAACGCTGCGCCGGACCACAGCTGTATATTGGCTCTGCGCGGACTACAATCGGCCCTTAAGAGTCCGCTAGACCTTGCCACCCACAGAGTGTCCCGTTGACGAAAGCATGTCCTCCTCTGCCAAGCCTCGCAGGTCAATCCACTTTCTCGTGCCCGTGCGCGAGAGACAGGCGTGTCGCTGTCACAGGAAGTGCGAACAGGCACGAGGCATTGCAGACGGTAACACAGCGCCTCGCTGGCTCTCATGGTAGAAAACTCTTCGGGGCAGTCTCTCGCTCTGTTTCGCCCTCGTTTGCTCTATCAGGTTACGCCGACAACGGCGACGCCACTCAACGTAGGAACGGGCCGCCTAAGGGCTGCGCTCTTAGAACGAGGATGTTTCGAAACCGATGCTGCAAGCTGCTGCACGTAAAGTCTTCAATGACGTCGCAACGTACCCTCCTCCCCCCCTTCCTCCGTAGTTTAAACGCAGCACACATGATTCCAGCACTAACAAGGAGAAGCTGCCGATGCCGCACGACCCCAGATAAAGCTGTGCCAGCCTTTCGAAGCATGGAAGCTGCGATGTCAGCAACTATTCGAGCGCGGAAGGGATGACTGCTTCCTTTCCACTCGCCGCCGAACGATGCGAGGTGGGATGCCAATTTTTCATAAACACAAGGTGGCCCGCATTCACAGGCTTCATTTCGGATTGAGCTAACCATATGTAACGTTCCCTTTTCAGAGAAACTACATGGCTTGAAGTCGTATCGTTTAGCACAGATAATCAGAGTACCGAAACGAACATATGTTTGAAATTTTATCCTGATCTGTAGCGATCAAAAAATCATCTGTGTTCTTTAACAGCTATTAGAGATAGTGGTATTGCAGGAACAGTATGCGGAACCTAAGAATTTTCAAAGCAAGCAAAGCTCAAAGTGCTACGAAAGGGGTGAACGCAGTCTAAGTCCTATCTATGACACCAACGTACAGGTTATTAGACATGCGTAGTCCAATATTCAAGTGTGATTGCCGGTGCTAGTGTACATGTTAGACTGCACTCCCTGACACCATGGTGTCCAGGCTGCACACCACATAAGAATTTCGTTTTAATTTCTTGGTGTCACGTGCCAAAACCAAGATACGATCGCGATACACGCCGTAGAGGGAGGCTCTGGATTAGCACCAACAATACGGGGTTCTCTGTCGTTCATCTAAATCTAAGTACAATGTTTCTTTTGTGTTTCCCACCAAATTTAGATACCTTATTCAGTAAGATCTCTCTAATGCTTTCGAGCTATGGGAGGCGCAGCTCGCCAGCTCTGACCCGGAGGTACAGCTTGAGCTCCAGGGTCACGTCAGGCAGGTGGCAGTAGGCAGTGGAGCCCTGGACTTGTGGCCCCAACCATCGAGCTCATCCCAAACCCATTATGAATAAAGTTCTCTCACTCTCTCTCTGCCATCCAAACGGAGCCTCCATGACCAGGAATCGAACCCGAGCCTTTGTGCCAAGTAGCATATTACCACGGCGGCTAGATTAAAAGCACAGCGACGCAACAGGCCGCACCTTTCTTTTTGTCGAGCGGCCGTGGTAATACTATGACCATCTACTATCGCTGCTGACACGCCAGGGTGAGTCAGTGAGAAATCCGTGTTGTCATTTTGGCTCAGAGAGCCTATTCGAGTGGACACTGTCTGAAAACGGATGCCCTCAGACCTTGTCCCACTAACCACACATTAACGTAGGCGTCACGTATCCCGGGTTAGTCTGGAAACAGGCGTATCGTGTCATTGTAGAATATCCGTTCTCGTTAATACCATTCAATCAGCATTGGTCCACCTCGAAAACGACAACAACGAAACCCCAACAAAAACTGAACTGCTTTAAACATTCTAAAAATTCTGTTTCCTGCGCAGTCCTATGAATTTTCTTTCTTTCTTTCTTCATTTTCCTTGCAACGCCAGCATACCACAGACCAAAGAGCCGCTACACGTAACTGAATAGTACCGCTTCCGATCCACCCTTTATGATATAGATAGACGTCTACGTGAAGTATGACAGGAACGGACAGCAGACAAGCGCCGCGTCTGACGTCGCTAGGCGCGGACCGGAAGCAATACGTCCGTTCGTCCCGTAGGCCTGTGCCACCACTGCGTGTCCGGTTTTCTCGTCGGGCCTTGCTTACAACGTTACGCGACCTCCAAACCGGAAGTGGTCGGCAGCGCTTCCGGTTCGCGTCTGCCAACCGCGCACGAGTGAAGCGTGGGAAACGAATTAAACAAGAAGGAAAACGTCAAAAACAGCTAGGAATCGATTCCATATAAAATAAAGGAATGGCGGAAAAAACGCACGAATAACAAACGATGACTTTGCATAAAACGATCGTAAAAGCGACGCCACGCTGTGGCTGAGAGGAATGCCGTGATGTGCCGTTTTATATCTTTATGGCGAGGGCAAGAGTTTGAGAGAGAGGGCTGCGTCCAGTCAGTGGCTCTGGGGGTTCGAATCAAAGCGAAACACATCTGAAAAAACAGGGTAAGCCGGCGGTGGCTGCTGATCAAACTCTGTCACCGGCTGCACTGGTCCGCGTTCGCTGGCCTCCGATGACCGCGGTCAGTTGAACGACTTCGTCGCTGGATACCGGTCAGCAGCAGCGGCAACAGTGGCGACGCATGGCGGCAGTATTACGGGATAGAACGCGAGTGCTGGTGAGTGTATGCTGACGCCTCTATCGTTGCATCGTTGCTTAAAGCATTTTTAACATACTTTGTCTAACGATATGACGTGGCAGCAGAAAGCACAGGACCGGGTTGATTGGCGGAACATGGGAGAGGCCTTTGCCCCGCAGTGGGCGTAGTCAGGCCCATGATGATGATGACGTCTAAAAGTAAAGTAAGAAAGCCGTACGATTAGTACTTGGGTCAGCATAAATAATAATAATAAATTGTCGAGGTTTTACGTCCCAAAGCCGCGATGTCATCATGAGAGGCGCCACAGCGGAGGGCTCTGGATATTTCGACCACTTGGGGTTTTTTAACGTGCACCTAAATCTAAGCAGACGGGCCTCTAGCATTTTTGTAAACCTAAATAAAAAAGCTCAGGTTATGAGAAAGGGTGTAGAACTGAGCGTTTATATAAATAGTTGGATAATAGATGCCGTAGAACATTGTCTTCCGAGGATCCTGAGCAGATTCTCGTAGCACCTCTACAAAAAATACAAATAAAATACTAATGAACGTACTTCCACAGACTATAAAAGACACAGGTGTCATCCTCAAAGCCAATATAACCTCTGATTAAGGCCTAGGTCTTTCCCATGGTAATGTATGTATGAAGTATGGAGCAGAAAAAAAGATTTTTAAGGTATGCTGCTGACAGACGCTATTTTTGCCTGCTAGCGTCACGTAGCACGTGACCTTATTACAAGCTGGCTGCTGACAAATAATCGCTCGCATACTACCTGAAGGCATCAAGTCTGCCAGAACGAGACCCTCGCTATGAATGAAGGAAGGAAGTGTAAATTTTAGGGCTCGTTTGCACAATATTAATTGGAACTAACAGACAGTGATGCAGAGGAAGGTGTAGCGGATGTTATTAGAAGTAATTGTAATGTAACATTGAATAAAGAAAAGTGGACGAAAAAATAACTTGCCACCGGCAGGGACCGAACCTGCGACCTTCGAAGAACGCGTCCGGTGCGATGCGTCCGATGCGGCGAGCGTTCCACACACGCCGTAATGGTAGTAGGCGGCGCTGACTGACGCTCCCACGTTTAAATGCACATATATACCCTATAAAGTGGGCGGAGGGATGACCGCCACCGTGGCTCAGTGGTAGAGCATCGGACGCGTTATTCGAAGGTCGCAGGTTCGGTCCCTGCCGGTAGCAAGTTATCTTTTCGTCCATTTTCCTTTCTTCGCAGTTACATTACAATTACTTTTATTAACATCCCGTATACTTTCCTTGACATCATTGTCTGTTAGTTCTAATTAATACTACACGTAGTTATGCCATGGTTTACCCTCTCATCACCTCATTTTCCTCCTCTTCACACTAACATCAATGCTCTTCACCTCACTTCTGTTTCCCATCGTCTTGCTACACTGTACTATACAAGGCTATGTCATGCTTTGCCCTTTCCCTTTCTCCTTTTCCTCCTCGTCACATTCACATTGCTCCTCCTCAACCTCACTTCTTTCCCCCCACCTTCTTACTATACTATACTATGCTATACATGGCTGTGCTATGCTAGAAGCTGCATGGCACGTATCCACTGCCCATGGCGCATTAACTATACTTTACAAGGCTATGCTGTACGCTACCCTCTACCTTCCTCAACCTCACATCGCTTCTCCTCACCTCGCTTCCCCTTTCCATCGCGTTGCTACACTATACAATGCGTGGCTATGCTATGCCAGGAGCTGCTGGCTGATGCAATCTTTCTGTGGTGCATAAATCATACTATGCAAGGCTATGTCATGCTTTACCCTCTCCCCTCCTCTTGAACCTCAGACGCTTCTCCTCATCCTCAATTTTCTTTTAACATTGAAACTGTTCTTAGTCGAGGTTTTCTTGTCCGAGGTTGTGGTAGCGCTGATCACGTGGCCTCCTATTGTGGCGAGAGTGAGCTTCGGTAGGAAGGGGAGGACTGCGTGTGATGCGAGAGGCGAGTGCTTGCAGAGAGAGGCGAGTGCGAAGGCAGTGGATGTCGAGGCGTGAACCTTTGAGAAACGCGCCAAGACGGAGTGACTGTGAGGCGCAGTGGAGTGTAAAAACCGTGTCAGCGTTCAGGAGTTCCCACTTTCAAGATGACGAACGTTTCTCTTTCACGTGAGCGTCAGCGAGAGTAGACGCGAGAACGGGCATCGCCGAGAAAACCGCGATGTTCGCGCAAGAGAGCTCAGCGCCAACGAACGGAAGACTTGAAAAATAGAGAAGTACGATACAGCCTGATGAAGTAGAAGCCACAGTTGTCGCTGTTTTTCGCGCGAAGAAATAACGAGGTAAGGGGTCAAGGGGAGCTCCCCTTGACCTCTTACGCCTTACCCCAGTAGAAGCCACAACTGTGGCTTCTACTTGAACATGAACCGACTAGCCCAGCAGCGCGTACTTCTAGCCAGATGAAGGACGGGCATAAACTTCGCTGTTTCGACAGTGTTCGCGAAGTGGAGCTGGCTGAAATTTTTCATCCCCTAGCTAGTCTACTTTATGCTAGGAGTTGGTTGTCGAATATCCGCGTTCTGTGGCACAGACACGCCGAGTTTCCAGTCCGGGCCTTAGATCCGAGCATGAACAACTCGACACAGTGAAATTTATTGCATACTATACTCGCGGACAACTTTCCTTGGCACTGAAGGGAAAGCTACGGGGGCGGAGCATCTGCACATGTAACCCTACGCGAAGTAGTCCGGCTTGACATGCGTCTCGTACCGCTGAGCAAAGTGATGGCTGCGCGCAATCAGCGTTGTATTTCGACGCAGACGCCGCTGCAGCGTTTGAGGCACTGGCAAAATGCGCGACTTTCTCACGCGTTCAGAAACGCAAAGTGACCACCTGTAAAGTAAAACAAGCACAATGATCTCATTGGGGTGCGCTCCGTTGTGTCTGAAAGAGCTACATGTAAAAAAACGAAAGAAGTATTTTTTATCTTACGCAGAAAAGACGGAAGAAATTGTGGGACTATATTAATTAGCGGTGAGATACGCGCGATTTGGCTCTGTAGCCTTCGCTTCAGTGCCAAGAAAAGTTGTCGCCGAGTATAGTAACATCAGTCCAGGTCCGTAATACTGCGCCAGGTAACAAAATCCCTTTAACCGCCCGTAAAAACAGGATGGTCACAGGTAAGATGTAACTTATGGCACCGCGACGCTATCACAGATCACGGATAAAAAAAGGGAACACAAGCTTGACAAATTGCTTATAACCGCGACGTGAAGCGCGTTTACATGTTTAATACGGTTAATTTGGCCATGCAGGTTGTTCTTCGTTTCGTTCTGCTTAAGATGAAACCTGACCTTCTCTAAGTCTTACGTGAAGCCTTCGTGTGAGTACTCAGCCACACATTTTAGATAAAAACAACCAACTTTTACCTTCAAACTAAAATAGAACATACATTGGCAGAGCAAGAACGCTTTAGCGTACAGCACGCTTCAGCTGTTTGAGGGGTCTTAACAAGGTCAAGGGCACATGTGCCGCGATCTTTCGAGTTGAACTAGCACTAATAATAATATCTTGATTAATTAACCAAGGAGGTTTGAACCTCCTTCGGATTAACGGGTTCCCACCACGTGCTGGCAGCTCCCGGTGGTGAAGTGGTTAATGTTACGGAAAGAAAGGCGGCGCTATCGTTTTCAACCCAAACGGAGGGATCGACGCCACAGGGAAGAGAGTACACTCCTACTCAGGTCCTGGTGAAATGCTGGCCGTATCCAGGAAACTAGGCGAAAAATGTTCGGTTTCCTGGATATATATAGCACTTTAAGCGGGGCCCGATTAAGAGTGTAGGAGAATAAAAGTCAGAGGGTCCTTTACGCATAAGTCTAAGACAGGGTTCTCAAACTCACCTCAGCCAACGGGCCGCAGTGGCGCAATTTAGTCCCGCAAGGGCCGGATCAGTGATGCAGGTAGAAAGGGGGGGGGGGGGGGGGGAAGGAGGTTGTACAATTTGCGAGAAAACGCTGTCATTCGAAAGAAGGCCTTCCCATATCTCATATACAGGTCATTTCTGAAGGAGATTTGGTGCCAGGGTTGCAATCTGTCGATACCGATCTCCAATACGACTCAAATCAGGACGCCGATTGTGAAATACCCATATCTCATATACAGGTCATTTCTGAAGGAGATTTGGTGCCAGGGTTGCAACCTGTCGATACCGATCTCCAATACGACTCAAATCAGGACGCCGATTGTGAAATATAACTGTCGTTTCATGGTTATGTTTCTAAACAAGGGGAACGCGTGGGATGCCTCACTGAGACAATGCCTCAAACCAATCAGGTCTGTGTAGCTCACGACCATGCTTAATGCTTAAACAGCCGAAACAACACACTAGCGAATGAAGACAAATGACATGAATGTTGTCAGGGAACAGAATATTGCCATATTTTGTATAATGTCGTGTTTTTGCTCTTTTTTTAGAACAAAATGCATGTTGTACAACCTATCGCTATTTGTGTTGCGTTGTGAGTTGTCATCGATGTTTTCACTCTCCCTCCTGCTACCCGCGGAATGCTTTGTTGCGATGCAGGTAAAGTGTAATTAAATACATAAACAAAACAAATCGGTGCTGCCTCGCCTCACAGCTCGTTGTCCTGTGGATGGTCCTGGCAGTGGTTCCAGCGCACCAGTCCTTCGGCGGGGCAGTCGACCACAGTCGACATGCACATCACCAGAGCGCAAGGGGAGGCACGCGGAAGCAGGGCGGATCAGGCAAGGAGTTCCTCGGAGAGGGAGACCAGAGGCCCGGCGTACCCTCTAACCCATTTTGTGAGTACATGCAGCCTTCTCGAGTCCAAGTTAGCGTGACGTACAAACGATATCACTTTAGCCTGTGCAATGGCTGTAGTTCAGTTAATGTTTGCAGTACCTTGAAGGATATAGCAAACAGCGTAGGTTTTGCCGTGGTAAAAGGTCCTTTTAAAACGTTCATTTCAGGTTGAGGCTCCACCTGTTCAAAGATGGCCGTTTTCCCGTCGCATTTGTGGCATTGCTTTCTAGATAGAGAGAGAGAATAAAATGAGAGAAAGGCAGAGAGGTAAACCAGAATAGCAGCATCCGGTTTGGTACCCTGCACTAAGGAGAGGGGGGCAAGGGAAAGAAAGATGGGAAGGAAAGCGAAAAAAAAAAAAAGAGAGCGGGGGTGATATAGCTTATTCAATAGGCTACTGACACGCAAAAACTTCAATAAGGCCTTGAACGATTTTCTGTTCGAAGACAGTTCACGTCGGAATTCGAGCACTGAGTGTTCTGACAAGGGTCTGTCGTCAAGGCGGGCCAACACAGCAGCTAGCCGCAGTCTGTGCGCGCTGTAGCGAGGGCAGCGACAAAGAACGTGGTCAATTGTTTCATCGCTGCCGCAATGGTCGCAAGCAGCACTGTCTTTCATGCCGATTCGGACGGCAAAACATTTGGTGAAAGCCACAGTCGGCAAAACACCGTTGTCTCAGTAACACAGAGAGGTATATGCAAGTTATCAATTTCGCAAACCTGCACATTCCGACGATTTCAATGGCGCCGTTTCAGTAGAATATCAATCACTTCCCATAATATTTTTACGGCCGTTACCATACCTGTTTCCAATAAGTGTGCTTGTTAAATATTTAGGATATTTGAAATATTGAGCACACACTCTTGAGTGTAAAATGAGGTCATTTTCGTGATTGCACCTTCTAGCTCCTCGCTCCTCTTTACCTCCACTTCGTTCATTTTTTCCTACTTTTGCAGCAGCGCCAATGCTGAACTCAAACTCGCCGTTACTGGCCACAACCTACTACTACAACCCGCACCGGCAAGGGACGGGCTCATCGTCGTCGTCTTCATCCGCGCACCACCGCCACCACGACCTGCTGCTCAAAGAAGGTGCCGACCAGGAGACCTGCCGGGCGGCTGATGGCCGTGACGGAACCTGCTACGATGCCGTCCAATGCCTGAACCGTGGCGGAACGCCCATGGGACGATGCGAGGATGGAGTCTGCTGCGTGTGTGCGTACAAACGCCTCAACTCGATTTTCAGTGCGAATGCACTTCTGTCTTACCTATCCAGATTTCAAAGTTGTCATGAAAGAACATGAGTCATCAGCTGAACTCAGTGGTGCAATGTTCGCAACAAGCAATGCATACTTTGGCAGCAGCCCTACATGATACGAAGGTCAATGCGTAGTAAGGACAACGTGCATGTCTAGAACATGCCGTGCTTTATCCGAAATTTGACTCTGAAATACCTTGGACGAGTTTGACCGTTGATAAGTCCAATTCGGCTCAGATGTTCTGATCGGATGTGTTGATGAATGTGTTGGTCTAATTGGCTCGGATAAATGCTTGACCCATGTTCAAGATTGTGTTAAAGACGTTCTCGACACTGCCTCAGCCAGCTATTAGAATAAACTTGGCCTACCCTCCAGATTTGGTTGGCCAACCACCAAAATGAACTTACCCAATTCGAGAATAGGGCAAAGCACATCTGAAGCAACTCCTAGCATGTCCTAACGGAACTCTTGAATGCGCTTCTCAGTTTTTACAGCAGATAACTTTACATATCCAACAAACAGTAAATGACAGAAAAAGATGTATAACAAGTTTATTGCCATAAGCATTCTTGAAGGAAGCATGATTTTAAGTATTATAAAGATAGGCCCCGTGGAACCTCAGCTTCGCCGGTTTATAGCATTTACGCCAACAATAAACTTTGCTTATGGTTGCAAGGTTGGTGCTCTCTCCATAGTGTGGGTCCTTGCAGGAATTGTTCTAAAAGTATCTGTTAGGCTGTGTAATTCAAACACTTCTCTGTTTCGTATGCAATAAAATGAAACATATTTAAACCTGTTGATCTTCCCTGGGGCGCGCAAGTCAAAATTGCAACCAATTCATTTTAACCAAAGGAGCGATGAGTAACTATATTTGTCAGATGAATTGTAAATTAAAACCATGTACTCATAGATAGATAGATAGATAGATAGATAGATAGATAGATAGATAGATAGATAGATAGATAGATAGATAGATAGATAGATAGATAGATAGATAGATAGATAGATAGATAGATAGATAGATAGATAGATAGATAGATAGATAGATAGATAGATAGATAGATAGATAGATAGATAGATAGATAGATAGATAGATAGATAGATAGATAGATAGATAGATAGATTACACATGCATGGATGTAAATGTAAATGGTAACAGCGAGTGCTTGGACCGATGGATAAACAGACCGACAGATGGATTGATGACTGGGTAGATAGCACACTTTCTTCAGTGAGCTGTAACGAATTTTAACGCGAAGAATATTAGCAGTAAAGAGCATTTTTGTTACGTAATCCACAGTCGGTAGTAGCAACAGAGAAAACAGAAGTGAGATAGTATATAGAATTCAGACAGAAAACTAGATCGGTGGGCTGCGTTGCCGGCTGTGAACTCTGGCACCTATCCAGCCCGACGTTACAAACTCCAGTCGAGCAGCACTTCTTGCTGGGCTAGTGCGCTAACAGAAACATCTAGGGTATGCACGTTTGTGCAAACAACAAACATAGGCACGAGAAAGAACGAATAAGAAACAAAAAGTTAGTGGGAGAAACATGGCGCAAATGCGCGAGAGCGAAGGAGACAGCACAATGGACGAGCGTTGCGCAGCACTCGTCCAGCGCTGTGTCTCCTTCGTCTTCGTCTTTTTGCACTGTGTTTCACCCGCTAAGCATGTACCAACTCGCCTAAATCGAAGTCTTGCTTAAAAGCATAGGTGGAACGTCAATCTTCTGCGCCCGACCACTTGCTTCTCACTCCTTCTTTCCCAAGTCATTATTACTTGCTCGCGTTAAGATATCTCCCTTACACCCTGCAGTCGAGGTGTCGTGTGGTGAGGCGAGCTCAGAGCGCACGGCGTACGTTCGCAACCCGGGCTATCCCGGCACGCACAATCGCGAGGCCATGTGCAAGGTTCGAGTCTCGAAGCGGGACGCCGACGTGTGCCAGTTCCGGCTCGACTTCCTCACGCTGGACCTGGCGAGGCCCGTGGACGGAAACTGTTCGCAGGACATGCTTGTCGTCTCTGGTCAGAACGAGAACAACCAGGTGCCACGCATATGCGGCCTCAACACCGGACAACATGGTATGTAGCTGCCATGAACTTTCGTAGGCACTTCGCTGCACCGAGGCATTGCGAGTGCTTCGTTAAAAAGAGTGCGACATGTGATATGACATCGCAGCATTAGTTTGCTTCGTCGAGCTGTTGTAAGGCCCCAACACTGTGCAACACGGTACGCGTGTGCCACTTTGGCTGAAACTTCGTTATACCGAGGTATGGCACGCTTTTTAGTTAGTGTGTAACGTGGGATATAAGATAACCGCACTTGTTTACTTCATGTAGCATTTGTACGGCCTCAACAATGGAGATCATGGTTAGCAGCTGCATCTTTGGCGCATACTTCATTATACCTATGTATCGCGAGCTTTTCGTGATAAGGAGCGTCACATGTGATATGAAATTACAGTATTAGCTTCTTCAGTGAGCTGTTTGTAACTGTATGTTTCGGAAGCGAAAAGTAACTCATTGGAAGCTGGCTGAGAAAGATAATACCGCCTTAAAAAGAGATGCCGGTGGCCTCTTTGACACATGTATAAAAAGCTGCCACTTCTTGATTAGGGCAGTCCATTTGTTTAGATTTACTACTAATAAGAACTGCTCCCTCGTACCAAATGAAGCCTCCTTTCATTCCTTTTGTGAATCCCTTTCTAGTCGTTGTGAGGAAGTGAGCTCTCTTTTCTTTGTGCTATGGTGGTTCAGCAATATTCTAAGCACAGTCACTAAGAGACAGATGTGCTGGACTTAAAAGGATGCAGTGGCATAGACATAGAATGCAACTCACTGAGCTTTGCAGGACTAACTAACGCTCCTCTGCGGAACGCAAATCGCACACATTTCTACAATGGGTACTAAAAAAAAGACCAAACACTACGGCATAAGCTTTCACGGCATAAGCTTTCAGGCACAAGCTTTCACGCTTCAAGCATTCCGCACGCTTAAATGTTTGGTGTAGATGCATGTCCTATTTCCGATAGTCTTGCATAATGTTTTTTCTTTCCAGCCTACGTCGACGTGGAAGAGTCGGGAGGCATCAGCTTGAATCTCATGATGGTCGGAAGCTACTCGAGAAAATTTGACATCAAGGTTACACAACTCGAATGCGAGGGCCCACAGTCAGGTGAGTCTAGGCAGACCACAGGGTATGTTCTACGTTGCTGCATTTCTTTCATTGTGCATTTATAGAGTTCATAGAGCTCAGATTCATGGAATAATGTTCGCGTGCGTCTCGATATGACGCCATACACACACAATGACGGAAATGATAAAAGGAACATCGTACGAAAAGAGAAGAGGTCTTTTCAGCATTGAATACATGCATGAAGAAATGTATCACAGTCTCTCAGGCATTCGTCGAAAACAATTCGAAGGCGATATTCATCTTCTTCCCTGTCGAGCAAAAGGGGACTATGCCCCGAGCATATTAAAAAACTCGAATGAAAGATGATGCGAGGCAGAAAAAAAAAACAAACTCACAGGGCCCCTATGAACTTGCCCAAGACGACGAGAATGCGAAATCCATTTTCTTCCTTTCTTCTCAGTCCATGTACTGATACACTAAAGTTGTATGCGTTCATATTGAATGAATGCGATATCGATGTTACAACACTAAATATCAGCGCTAGCCAACATTAGGATCTCTAAGCTCCACTTTCCGACATTACCCATGATTTAGCGGACACCAGTCAACGTAAGCAATTATTTAGTCCACTTTAGTGTGCATTTGCCGGCAAGTGACATTCGTAAACATTAGCCATAATTTAGCAACCAGTAGGCAACCTTAGCCAGTGCTAGCTGGTGCTGGTAGCATGGGAGCAAATGCGGCAGTGCAGGGCAACATTGATAGCCGGGCGCCATTCACAAGTCAGGACGGGGTGAGGTTACGTACGCTACGTTAGGCTCTAGCCAAGGTGTAAGAAAAATAATTTTTTTTCTTACACCGTGGCTCTAGCATAAGAACATCTAAATAGAGAGTTTTAGCACTGTCAACGCTATTTTTTTAAATGCCAGTGCAAATGCTCGGTCCCTAATGGGAGCGTTGGTCCGCCTTAGTTCAAGTAGTTGTCGTGGGGCGACGCCACATAAAGGGTACGACTGCTTGCGTCACTCGTGCGTCTAAGCGCGTTGCCGTGGAGATGCAGTAGACGCGCCATATTCCTGCGTCTGTCAAATTGGTTCCTTCGTACTCCTTCCTTTGTAGATCGAAGCAATGCCCCCCGCCGCCTCACAGCGTTCATGTGACACATCTTAAGACAGCGCATGCTACAGCGTCGCAGTGACGCGTCACCGTTCGTTGCCCGCATAGGGCCATGAACGGAGACGCGCCATCTCAAAACACCGCGTATCTCAGAGAGCCAGCGTGACAGCTAACATAGTGATCATGAGGAATGCAAGACGCTGCCCCACGAATACAAACACAGGTGGGCAAAAAATATCATCTACGGAATTCCATTGTGGGGCACCCCCTCAAGGGCACCGTCTCCCATGTACGCAAAGCAGGCGCGAAGGCTAGCCGACGGGAAAGAGCAGGGAAGAGAGGAGAGGGTTGTAAACGCCTGGATCGGGCTGATCTGATTGGCATTGAAAGAAATAGAGGAGGCGCTGGTGCTGCAGAATGAGGCTACGTACGCATCTCGCAAGCGCTTTGCTATACATGGCGTGCCTTATAGTACGCAGGCGTGGTCACGTACGTAACGTACAGGGCTGGTCAAAAGTTCCCAGGCCGCTATCCCATGTGTTCCTATGGCAGTGGGGCCTGGGAACTTTTTACCCCCCCCCCTCCGCCCCCCTTCGCCCCCCCCCCCCACCCCTGTACGTACTACGTAGGCCTGCGGCGTCATCTGCGAGATGATGCCCCTGGCCTATGGGACGGCACCGGCACGGAACGGTTCCGTGCACTTTCAATAACCACCTCGAGTCCGCGGCCCGACCAGAGCGTAGATGCGCGCCGCGTCTACCCCTAGTATCCTCCCTCCTCCCCCCCCATCTTCGCCACGCACGCTCGCTCAGATCACGTGTGTACGTACGTAACGGCCACGAACGTACCACGTAGCCCTTCTGTTGCGTTCTGCGCACGTGCTCTATGCGAAACCCGGCGTTAACACGTGTGCAACCACCTTACGGATGCTTCGTACGCAGCACTAAAAGAGAGTTTCAGACCCGGTGACCCCCCAGGCATAGTTTACCCGCGTTCTTTTGTATTCTCCCCGATTCTCTTCTGTTCCCCAGCCGCAACCAGGAAGACTACAAAGGATAGTAAGAGCTTGCGTACGCAAGCCGTTTGTAGCCCCTACACTAAAAGCAAGGCGGTTTTAAAATAACCTCCTTGACTAAAACTCTCCCATCGCGTAGTGATAACTTAAGGGGCCCCAAGAGTGCGCTTCTATGCTACGTTGACACTAGTCTTCGTGGCTGCCTTCTTCGTATACACAGAAATAGGATTAAGAATTGCTCGCAGTTACTTCAGTAAGTTCGATTAAAAACTGTCCGCATGGTACTAAGAAGAAAAGTCGACAAGATCATTTATTTCTTTCACAGGGTATATATCAGAAGAAAAGAAGATTTTTTTGCGAACTGATACTTGAGCACATTACGTCGCCACCACTGCTAAAATACGACAGCTCTACCCCAGACGTACTCAATCGTGTTGTAACTGTAATGTGTTGTTGTAAGCTTGTTCGAGCTAAAGCATATGCATATGCAATCTGTGTCGGTCTCGTTGCGCTCCTACCACGCTTTGTCTCACTTGTCGGAGTCTTCGTAGAAATCGGCGAGACATCGAAAATTGAACAGGAAGTTTACAAGCGAACAGCGAAGCTTACCTTGACTTACCCGTGAAGCTTGTGTCCCAAAATACCCACGTGACGTGCTCAACCAAAAACGTTCCTTACCCGCAACTGACGGGCACCAAAGATACAAAACTAAGCTTTTCTTTTCAAACTGGGTTTTAACCCGCGGTCCCCCCTGTCCGAAAGAGAGTCCTTTGATCATTACTCCACACGCGCATGCTCCCCTAATGTGAACTGAACTGAAACATACGTATGCGTTCTACCAACGCCTCCTAGAGAAGGCGTTGGTTTTACCGATGATGTAAAAAACCACTGGAAAGCAGTACACCTTCTATGGGCGCCACATTGAAATATTTCGTGTTGGCGGACTAAAAGGCGATCTGCTGGACAACGCGCAAGGTCGATATCAGGAATTGCACATTTTAGAAAAATTCTGACTTCGAGAAAATTGAATTCCTAGCCCGCGTTTCCGTGATCGCGTGATGGTCCTTTCGTTGGGCTGTTCTACACGCTGACGAACGCCGAAAGAACACCAAAGACGCTATGCTGATTCAGTCCGAAAACAGCGTTCCGGGGACGCCCGATACCTAAACTGAACGGTTACGTTTGTAGGCAGCATTACGCAATGCGTAAGGATGAAACAAACAAACGCGGAAAGTCAGGAGGGACTGCGCTAAGTTCGCTTGTCCCGATTTCCCCGATAGGGGAAGGGCCCATAAATTTTATTATAAAGGAATAGCAAGACTGAAGCGATCAGGCGATGGCGACACCGTAGAAGAGTATTTCGCGAAGCTTTCACCTGTGCGATCTAGCTAAATGCTGGTCGGTCGCTCCATTACTGACGAGCAGGAACAGCGACGGAGTTCTGATGAGTGGAAATATCGGTGCAGCAGCCCCATGCCGGAAGAGGTGAGAGAATTTTACTAACTACTTAGGTGGGACACTCTGCCCACTCGCATTTACGATCGCATTCGTAAAGGTGGCAAAAGAGAAACGATTCGCCGCACTATGTTTCAATGCGTGGCAGCCAAACGCGTGTCGCGCGTCATGTGACGTGAATTCGGGTTTCGTGTTTCTTCCAGCGGTCAGTGCGGAAGGGCTCTATTTGCGCAGCTCGCATTTACTATGACGATGTTAGTTTTGTAGCGTAAGCACTGTTTAGCCGTAGCCCGCCGTGAACTACAACGGGTTGCCTATCCGGCGTTACAGAAAATCCGAGTGATCATGGTTCGATCACCTGTTAGAAGAGATAGAAACCCACGGTGAAGAAGCCTTCCTGAAACATAGCACGCACAATTGTTGGTTGTGCGGAAAGGAAATATTAAGTTTCCTACTGCATTTTAGGGGCGAAGCTCCTTAAAGCGGCACCCGTTCGACCTCGTCGTTGTCGTAGTCGTATTGCGTAACCAGTCTTACGCTTTGACCTCCAAGGTGGTGCCGGTGGGAGATTTCTCCTGTGCGTTGTTGAACAATAAAAAATTCGCAGCGTGCGCGTTAACTAAAAGCCGAATTCTTCTGTCTCTCATTCCCCATTAGCAGCCATTGGCATGTTCCAGTAGGAAACGTTAGTAGAAGTAGAAGTGTTAAAAGCCGACTTCTGCTGTCTCTCATTCCCAGTAGCAGCCATTGTTTACCTCCAAGGTAGTGCCTGGTGAGATTTCTCCTGTGCGTGATTAAACAATAAAATTTTGTTCAAAACGCCGTTGATTGATGAAATAAACCAACGAAAGACGCCAGATGTTTTCTAAAAGCAAAACGAAAAGACGCCAGATGTTTCTAAAGCAAAACGAAAAGACGCCAGCTGCTTAACGAAAGACGCCAGGTGTTTTCTAAAGCAATGGTTTTATAATCAAAACCATATCGCGATACAGGTTTGTAGTTGACGATGCTCGTTGCCGTCGGTGTGTGCTCGTATGGATAAGGATGCCGCTGCAGCCAGTGCAAGAACCACTTAGCTTACATTTCACCGACCACAAAGCAGTCATAATGAAAGGACAACGGAAACCAGCAATAAAAGTTTGATAAAACATTTAATCAATCGTTTCACGTCATTTTCATCGGGCGAATTAACGGAAGAAATTTCACGGTTTAACCGATGATTACTTCCAGGAGCTTCGCCCAATGTCATCATCATTGTCCTCGTGGATCTGCCGTCAATTTTTTAAAGGCATCTTGCTGGCCCATGTAAATGATCAATTGATTTGAAGCCGCGTATGAGCCAACCATAGGCGGCACCATGCGTACCCGTCACATGCTCGAATATACACGTCGCTGCAGTTGCCAACCGGCGTTAATGTGGGTGTGGAGTTTTCCTGTATGATTGTCCACAAGTTACTGGTAGCCCGCTATGGTTATATATAATGCAATCAGACACATGAGAACTGTGTCTTCGTGTATATACGTGTCCTTTGTATGATGTTTGTTACTTCATACGGTTACGGTCACGTGAACCGTTGCTTTCAGTGCCAAATAAAATTCCTTGAGTTTTTCATTCTGCAAGGTACTGGCAGTCATCCTTGTGACGACGACAGCTATATGATAAGGATGCGGCAGACTATTAAAGGAGTCTTGCTCCGCCTGATGAGGCACGCGCCTTTATCGTAGTGCTCGAGGCTCTACATGTGTTTGGCACTACGAGGTCCTTAAACAGTATTAAGGCGAAAGCCTTTAAAGTCTCATGCTCACGTCCATCCGGCGTCCGTCCGTCCGTCCGTCCCTCCATGTCCGTCCGTCCATGCCCGTCCGTCCATGCCCGTCCGTCCGCCAGTCTGTCCGTGCCGACCGTCCGTCCGAGCGCTGGCACGGAGCCAGGTGGCCGCCGGGGTGCGCAAACGGACGCCAGTCGCGTCGAACTCTACAGCGCTCGCACTTTGCTTGCGTAGCGTCGCTATGCCAAGCGTTTGGAATCATTCTGACCGACGCCGTCTCAAGGGACACAGGCGTTCACGGAACACACTTTGGAATTTACAAAGGGTCCGTCAATTTAAGCGCTGGAACGCGGATGGCGTTTTAACGATGCGCAAAGCGCGAGAAAATACGAACGCATGCGAACGGAGGAAGATTAGTCTCGCGTCTCAGTGCGATTCGCGGTAAATAATTAAACAAGAAAACACGCACACATTCGGTTTGTGTGTTATCCCACTGAGAGTGTAAAAAAAAACAAAACATGGTATAGTCAGTCGAATGGCCACACGCTTTCGCCGTACACACTTTGGAATGTAAAAAGTGTCCTTCAAATTTTTTAAGCGTTGAAAGAGCCTTGTACTGCTATAGAGGACGATTTTATCAACATTGTTAACGTTGCAGACACAAACACCGTTTCTGTGCGCAGCACGAGCGATCACAGAGGCATTTCCTATTTCCGATGGGACGCCGACCACACGCACGCACACACGCGGGAGTTAGCTCAACGCAGCGCACGTTTGACAGACAGAAATGAGTGTTCAAATGTGGTTGAACAGGTTCGATGTAGGTATACGGCAGAGTAAAACATCAAAATTTTCGTGCACATCGAAATCACACCGGTGGTTTCTTTTAAAATCATCGTTGTAAGCTTCACCACAATATGGTTTAGAATTCATGTCTTATCCTTTGACGTACTACATGTTCATTCTTAATCAAAACGGATGCGATATGATTTGCTCAGAAACCACTTCATATCACCTATCACACTGTCAAAAGCGATGCCTGTTGAAAGGCATCTTCATTAAAAGACTTCTAGTGGGCACTGGACTAGATAGGCGCGTTTGATGAGCAGCTATGTGTAGCTGGCTATATATGAACTGATGTGTTAGTCCGTATAGTGTGGGTAGAACTTGGACAGAAATGTGTGCGTGCCAACGTTCGATTGCAATGTGAACTTGGGCAAAAATGCTGTCCATTGCCACGTTACTGTCTTTATTTGTGCCCATTTGCTATATTTCTTTCAAACTAGTTAATTTTTAGTTCTGTGTTGCCACTTTCTTTTTTTTTTTTTGTGTGTTTTTGCGCTGGAGAACTTATGGAAATGAGGTTGCCGATGTTGTATGGACCTCAATCTCTCCGCAGAAGATGAGTTAGAAATGACCAGAATATAAAAGAGTAGATGTAAATAGACTAATCGTGACGACACCGTTCCGCTCGCAGCGCCCTCTCATTGCCTACAATACTTCTGGGGGGACCCACGGCACGGTGAAGAGCTTCAACTACGACGAGGCCGGTGGTAGCCCCCACCACCAGGGCTACCCCAACGACCTGGACTACGTGGTGTGCCTGCGCAAGGAACCCGGATTCTGCTCTGTCACCTACGAGGTCGCTCCGGACGAGGAGCTCGGCGCGTCGCCATTCGGAGTGGGCGCCATTCCATCGCAGAGGGAAAGGTAAGGCTTGCTTTAAAGTTAGCTCCTTTCTGGTTGGATATCTTTAACTTGTCCGTAAACTTCTTCACGTCTGTAAATACTGGGTCACCGGAGCCATCCGTGACGGCAGTAGCAGATCTGGTCGCGGCGTCTTGTGGCGTTTTGTACAGCTACAGTGTATTCGAATTCTTATCCCAGTCTCGTCAGTGTTCTCGACGAAATAAATTAATGAAGGTGCTGTGAGTTAACAACTATCTCACTGTTTGTACACTACACCAGCAGTTGAGTAAAACTTGTAAATCACCACAGTATTAGCTTTTTGTGTATCTGGTTAGGCTTTGGATCGTTACCATGCAGTGTTGCCGGTCCCGTATACTTTTCCAGTAACCCGTAATATGCAAACGGTAAGAAGACCACGAGCAAACTGATATTCTTAATTATACGTGGCAAAGATAGACATTTTTGAATTTTATGACATTTCTCATGTTTACGTGAGAAAAACACAAAAGGCACTGATGTCAAGAACGGGTACTCCGACATTCATAACTCCCATGTCGGCACGCCACCCATTTGCGACGTGCCCTGGGACGGGGAGAGTCGTTGATAGTGCACTTAGGAACACGAACCTGAATAAGTAACCGACGTAAAAACTACGAGCGATAGCTAACGAACAACATTGTCTAAACGTCACTTTCTCAGTATCTGCATGAAACGGGACCGCGTGCCTATGAATTTTATTTCAATGACCTACTGCTTGGCAACTCGTAGTTTCTTGGAGAATACTCTTTCGAAGCTTCCTTTTTCTCTTTTTTTTTTCCTTTCTGGCAGCGTACAGTTGACCTCCTCGCCCATAATGGCGGAGTGCCCGGATGATTTCATCATCATCGGAGGTGTGCGCATGTGCTCCACGGGCCACGAGACCGAGGTCGAACAGCGTCACACAAGGGACCTAAACGCGACGGGCCTGACACTTATTACAGGTATACCTCAACCCGCGTGTTAAAGGGACACTAAATAGCAAAACGATTTTTCTCGTACTAGTAAATTGCTCTTTCACGATGCCAAAAACACCACGCTTGCGGCGAGAAGACGCTTGGTAAGCGTGAAAAAGCGCGAAAAGAAAATTTGGGTGGCCACGCCACCTTGAAGTTTCCGCACTATTTGCCATGACGTCACATCTTTTGACGGCGCCTACGAGGGCCTACGTCGTTCCTGTTCGGTAAAAATGAAGCGAACTGTCCTCCGAGAGGGCCAGAGAATCAACATACCAAGTTTGAGGAAACTTTTTTTAGCCAGTGGTGTCAAAATACGATTAATGCACTTTATAATTAGTGACGTCACGTGCGGAGATTTCGGCGCCAAATTTAAAAATGAAACTTTGAACTTGATTTCCTCCACTATTACTGAACCTATGATGGTAAAATTAACAACATTAGAGTTCTCAGAGTACAATCTATCATCTGAACCGATTCATTGTTTATCTTAGGTGTCCCTTTAATGCGACAACGCTGATCTGCCGGACAGGCCGCCTGCTCGTCGCCTTCACATAAAATCTTCGCCCTCGCCAGCCATAGTAAAACAAGCTGACACGCATGAAAGAGAAAGTTTATCTCTGCCTGCATATTTTAAGGCTGTTCTGATTTATTGTTATAAAAGTAGAGATATTCGCCAACTCTTCGTAAAAAAAGGCATTATAATTATATAAGTTTAGCGATATGGTGAGATGAACAATCTGTAGGGCTGGAAACGTTTAGCAAACATGCAATAAGTGCTAGTCAACGAGTCTCCTTTTACAACAGGCAAATTACCGCTGTCCCTAAGGCGAAGAGTGTGCAATCATATGCGGGGCAGAGACTTGGAAATTAAAGACACTAGAGAAGGCGTTAGTCACCAGTGATCGTGCAGCGTGGGATAGAACGGAATATCACAGCCTTAACGTGAATAGATGACAAGACAGTAGAGGAGACAGGATAAGAAACAGTGGTGTGGTCCATATTCTAGTTGACATTAAGCGACACAAATGGACCTGGACTGGCCAGATAATGCAGAGGAGAGATATCACGCGGACAGTTACGACAACGAAGTGAATACAAAGAAATGAGAAATGCAGCCAGGGACGGCGGAAAGTTAGGTGGGGTGATGAAATTAAGAAATTTGTTGGCACAAAATTGAATTAGCACGCCCAGGGCAAGGTATACCGGAGGTCTTTGGAGGAGGCCGTAGTGCTGCGATCAACCTAAAGTTGGCTGATTATGAGGACGGTATCACATGGAGCCCTAGCACTTCGGCTTATTCTCACTGTATCTACTGTGGTTCTGGATTCGTAGATGGTACACCGGGCCCATTCCTGATGCGCTTTGTCTCGAACCACGTGAACAACGCCCGCGGATTCAAGCTGCACTACCGCCAGAACCCGTGCAAGTGAAACCAAGTGTATGGCTCCCTAAGAGGTCTACTGTATCTTCGGCCATCTCGTAGCGTCTGATACTGCTGTACCACATTTCCTTTTGTGTTGTCAGTGTTCGTTCATTTGTCCGCCCATTTTTTAACTTGTAACTATTATATGTGATTGTGTTATTACTCCAATAAAACATCAGGTTCGAGTTATTTGGCGTCTTTCTTCTTCACACGCTTACCACAAGATTGAGCCGTGTACGCTATCACCAGAACCTTATTCTGAACAATTCCACATTTTCGTACGCCTGCAGAATTTCGCACTGCAAACGAACGTGCAAACGCATTTTAAAAATTTTAGTGTAACCTGATAACACCGTTGCTCCTCGTCACACATCGATCAATCCCATCATTATCATCGTAACCATCATCATATACAACATTAAATTGGCACCAGCACAAAAGAGGACGCAACTTTCTTTTTCCGATCAAATTTTCGACAGAAGCGATGGTACGGCACAAAGTGTGCAGCATAAATTCTCGTGATAAAAACAGGTCCAATGTGCGTGCGCAGCGTACAAATGTTTTGCTTACCACTGCATCTTTCCATGCAGTTGAAGCAGTTTTGAAACCTGTTCTCATTACCTCCACAACCCCGTACGCAAATACTTAACAGATGTCTTTTTGGGGATCCTAGTACGATCTTGGTAATTATGCCTTGCATAGACCAGGATCTTGCGGTAAGCTGCGCACTGCTTTCCTTATTAGGGGCGAAGCTCCTTAAGCCGTGGGTCGTGCGTCCTCGATGTATGTAGTTGTAGGTAGCAACCTCTCGTTTAGTTCTTGGAATGTCCGCTAGATGGCGGTACTTGTATATGATGAATATATGATGAAAAGCTGCGGCGCTCGCTCCATTCAGATGTATGGGCGCTGCTGCTTCTCACAATGTTCACTAGATGGCGCTGCGCTGTGACAGTACGTGAATTGATCACTAGATGGCGCTGCGGCGCTCGCTCCATTCCGATGCGTAGGAGACGGCTCCGCTGCGTGCTCTAGTGTGAGAGTAAACCGCTGGGTGGCACGGCGCTCTTGGCGCGCTTCCTCTTTCGCTCGGCAGTCAGCGTGCAATGAGCGACGAAGAAGGTGAGCGACGAAGAAGGCACGGAGGCGCCGGAAACGGAGCCCGACGTTCGAGCCCACGAAGCAGAAGATGCACGGCGACGCCGAGAAGCGGATCCAGAAACTGTGAGAGCCCGAGAAGCGGCGAGGAAACGCGCGTACAGGCGGGCAGATCCCGAGGCTGCGCGAGTGCGGGAAGCTGCTGCCAAGCGCACACACTGGTTCTCACGTCTTTCATGATGATGTAATGGGCGAATTTTCACGGAAGAGTCATGAACCTCCGGAGCTTCGCCCACTCATCATCATTCACCCCGTGGATATGCTGTGATTTTCTTTTCTGATCGCTGTAAAAGCAATGCGAACAGCAAAGACAATAATTACGTTGCATTTCTTTATGTGCAGTCAGAATGTCTCATCGTTGTTTGCAAGGGGTAATTCGAATAGTTACCCAATCTATGCACTGACTGGATAAATCTAAGTTTAATAGACATCAATAAACATGGAGGCGTTCGTTCCGTATATGTGAGTATTGTACTTTTTGTCTAGAAAGAAGCCTATCTGTAACTGAATACCGATTTTCGCGGACCGCGATTTCTATCTCGAATACCAAGATATAACTTTGATGGGGTTGAGGGACCGGTGCAATGCAACAGCACTTGATCGTATTCGCGTGTATTCAGGTGGCCGTTGTAGCAGCACATGTAGACTAACAATATTCAGGGCTTGTCAGTAGATGTGGCTTCATACGAAGGTCATCGCCTTTGAAAGGAAGATCCATAAAACTTGGAGGACGTTTGAGCTTCACCATTA
Source organism: Rhipicephalus appendiculatus (assembly GCA_030522465.1). Taxonomy (NCBI): domain Eukaryota; kingdom Metazoa; phylum Arthropoda; class Arachnida; order Ixodida; family Ixodidae; genus Rhipicephalus; species Rhipicephalus appendiculatus. The sequence goes on from JALIZH010018622.1 coordinate 24,754, forward strand.
AGAGTAGAACGGGATAGCCTAATCGGGTCCCGTGTGCATCGCTTTCAACCATCGTTCGAATAAACTACGTAAGCACGAAATGTTCGAGTAGGTGGTCATGGCAGGCTTTGCGATTAGTGATTAAAACGATATCGTCAGAAAAATTGTTCCAAAGATTAGCGTCCTGTGGTTGCGCAGAAAAGCTAAACGTCCTTGTCTCGGCAAAGATGTGATCGAAACTGCCTTGATTACGGAGCCGCCTGGGAATGTGCCGTGGGGTTTCCAAAAGGAACGATGTGGCCTCGTGTTATTAATACATCTGTGGAGCAGACACAAAAGGGAAACGCACCCGCCGACCTCAAGAGAATGCAGCGAATGTTCGTGTTTTATTTTCGTAATTATACTGGACTAGCGCTCGTAAATTTCAGTTATAAAACGTGTGGCGCGGTTTTGTAGAACGTTTAAGTTAATAATGAAGTAGTCTTGAAGAGAAAACCAAATTGGTGACGCAATTGCGGGCGAATTAACATTAGGGGCGCTAACTTGCGAAGGTTAGGTGGCGATTTACGAAGATTGCGGCGAATGTACCCAAGCGTTTGTGATTGTTTAGCACAGATAGCAGTAATGTAGGGGGGGGGGGGAGGCATGAAAGAGCTCCTCGATACTTGATTCACTGAACACGTATGACAGAGTTGTGAATAACGTAGGGAAAATCTTCAGTTCGAATGTTTGCGAGTGAAAGAAATGACTGCATTTGCCCGAATTCAATACCAAGTGTCATTTTTTACACCACATGCTTATCAGTTTAACGCCATTTCGCAACGTATGGTGATCATCAGGAGGTATTATTTTTTTATAAACTATGCAGTCATCAGCGATATAGTCTTGAAGAAATGTTATTAGACAGGTCATAAGGTCGATCAGGAAGAGTAAAGGGCCTATAACACAGCCTTGAGGGACTCCGGATGATACATCAGCAAGGGCAGAAACACAGTTATTAATCACGGCAGATTAACGCCGAGATGATAAAAAATTCCCGAGCCATGATAAGCTAACAGAGTCCATTACGATGGAACTTAATTTAGAAAACAACCGACAATGGGCCATCCGGTGAAAAGCTTTGGGATAATCGACGAAAATGCTATGGGTTTGTAAAGGGTTGTCCATGTTAAATTGGAAGTCGGTAGTAAACTCGAGCCATTGCCTATCACATCACGGATGCTTTCGAAAACCATGTTGATTAATGAAAAATATATTATTAGTCTCCAGATGGCTGTAGTTATGCGATGCGATATTGTGCTCCAGCATTTTACAGGAAATGCAGGTTAGGGAAATGGGGCGCAGTTCTCTGGCTGCTTTTAGATGTGAAGCATCTTATGGCGAAGCTCAATCTGGTGGTGGTGGTGGTGTGCGTCGTGACCACCCTTACTGCGCATGCGCAAACCCTTTCAAAAAAAAATAAAAATACAAAACCTCTTCTTCCCCTCTCTCTCCTCTAGGCATCCCCGCACGCGGCGACCACACTCTCACTGCGCATGCGCCTCCCCTCCTCTCTCCCCCTCCTTCGCTCCCCCCTCTCTCCTCTAGGCATTCCTGCCCGCGGCGTTCACACTCCCACTGCGCATGCGCGTCCCCCCCCTCTCTCTCTCCTCTCCTACGCTCCCCCCGTCTCTCCTCTAGGCATCCCTGCCCGCGGCGTCCACACTACCACTGCGCATGCGCGTCCCCCCCTCTCTCTTCTCTCCTACGCTCCACCCCTCTCTCGTCTGAACTCGGCTGCTAGCGAGTTTCTTGGTTGAAAAAACCGACTGCTCGCGCTGCACAACCGTACTGGCCACCCCGTATATATGACACTGGATCTTGACCTGTTTGTTTCCAGCTTTGAATAGTGGAATAACATTATAGTAATTGTTGAGGTTTTGCGTCTTAAAACCGCGACATGATTATGGGAGACGCCGGCTCCGGAAATTTCGACCATATGGTGTTCCTCAACGTGCACTGACATCGCACAGTACACGGGCCTCTACCATTTCGCCTCCACCGAAATGTGACCGCCGCGGCCGGGATCGAAACCGCGACCTTCGGGTCAGCAACCGAGCACCTTAGCCACTGATCCACCGGGGCGTACGGGATTCGAACTACACCAAGGCCTAACAAGAGCAATATCAGCGTAGTTTTTAGAAATACTCCAAGACCTACACAAAAAGTACATTAACCAAAGAGTTAACGCTAGATTGTGAGCTGGATTTGAATTACTCTTTTTTCTTATTCATACCACCGCAGAGTGTCTTCGAAAGGCAACATAGGTAATGGTCTCAACATCGACTGGACGTATAGCTAAAACCCAATCTATGGACACACCAAGCTTAGGTCGACCTTAGAAGCCATTTTGCTCAATTTGGCTTGATTTAGTAGTTTTGGCGACCTATATGAATAGCTTTACTCGTAAACTGCAGAACATAAATTATTGCGAGAAAATAAACCAAGTTTCCGTTCTATCTTTTGAGCGACCGTTGACAAGATACAGCAACTGCTCAAAAGGTTGCCGTTTAAATGCATCCTATTTTTTATACTCAAGCTTTCGGTCTCTGCGAAGGATTAGCGGTTCCTCGGCGTGATCAAGCTTCTCGCGCTCTTGCGGAGCAGGACGACCGACATTCACGGTGGGCGTCGTTTCAGGGGCGAAGAATTTTAAGGCCGAGGCTTGTCCGTCCACGTCCGTGTCCGCGGTGTCCGTCACGGCACAACACCGTGTAAAAGTTAACAAGAACAAAATAAAAGTCTGTTAACCAGAACAAAATAAAAGGCCACAAAACCGTAAAAGCACCGACATTTAAGCACCCATCAATCAAAGCATATGACAAAAAAAAAAGGTTTAACAATACACTATTATCAATCATAATTGTGACAGAACAATAGAAAACATATACAAGCACAAACCCTTTATACTAGGCGACTTCAACGTACACATTATGGACATTAGGACCTAGCTTTGTCGTCGACTCCCACTGTCCGCTGACAAGGTATATAGAAAACCATTGCCATACTCGAAACATCTGTGTGTATGTGAATAAAAAAAAAGGTTTACAATGCACGAACATCAATCATGAATGTGACAGAAGAATATAAAACACCTACAAACACAATCCCTTTATACTAGTAGGTGACTTCAATGTATACATTATGGACCTTAGGACCTAGCCTTGTCGTTGACTCTTTATGTCACTTTATGTCACTGTATTTACATTTTATGGGACAACGCTCGGGTAACGTACGATTACTCACCCATACGATATCCAGAGCTTCGCCCACTCATCATGATTCACTTTGTGGAGATGCGTGGATATTTTTTCTCCGTCGGATGCTTCTTTCTTTTCGTCATGCTTCGCCAAAGTGCAGCTTGCCACCAGGCCTAGCAGTTGGACGCTTCTACTCCTGAACAAACTCACAAACTCTACGCGAGCGGGGCGCTACGGTACAGTGTAGCTGCTGTAGCTAGAGTGACCTAGAATACTGGGTCACTCTGCTGTAGCTACCAGGGCATTCGGAATATCTGGTACTTGCCTGTTCGTGAGCGCTTTAAACGGCAGATGTCGCGGTATCCTTTTCCGGCGGCGCGATTGGCAAGCAGTGTGAACGATGCCGAATTTTGACGGCAGAACTCCATTCGCTGTAGGCGGCGGATTTCCCAGTGTGAACGTGCCTTAAGTAGGTGTTATTGCGGAAGTTCCGCCTCGATCTCTGCATTTCGTTACGGATAGAACCGGGTCACTGACCGAAGAAAGGGGCCGCTTACGGAACTGTGAGACTATACCAAAGCGCAAGCGTTGTTACGTGGGGTAGGCTTTTTTGTGCCATCAAGTTAGAGAAGCAGGGTGTTAATGCATGACATATCACAGTGATACTAAAGGACAAGGCATTCGAACGAAGGACCGTTGGTCATTCTGCATTTCACGCGAGTTATCGGCTGTCCTGCTGAAGCTCATTTTCGTCTCTTCACACGTTGCTCTCCACTCTAAGGCGCGCTTATGACGACATTGCTGTATTATAGTTTAGAGAATTTTTCTGTCTTGTTTCATTTAAGCAGACTCCAACGTTGCTCAAGACAGAATTAATTAAGATAAAGGACACGATGGGTTAAGTTTATTACCATGAAATTGTAATGTGTACGACCCAAGATCTGCGCAATACAGAGTACAGAGGGCCCAAAAAAGCATAGTCATGTCACGCCACATATCGGTTAGTGATCATAGCTCCGCAAAACTTGTGGGGCTCACTCAGACTCACTCATGAAATATATGTTGCACTTAGGTCTTACTCGGACTCAGACTCACCAACATTTTCCTGAGCCGGTCTCACTCTGACTCACCCTCGAGAAAATTTTCTTCAACCGTACTCACCCGGACTCAGACTCGCCAGAACATTACTCAACCAGGCGGGAGTAATTTATACACAGGACAGGCGTGACATAAAATAGGATACACAGGTCGCGCCTGTCCTGTGTATCTCGGCTTTCTGAGGGCTTAGTTTTTCCTAGGAGTTAATAGTGGCCACTGCACAGTGGGTAAGCATTTGCGCTTGCTGCTGTTTACTTAAGCAAGTATCCTAACGGCGAGCCGTCACGTGACAAAAAAGGCTAAATCCTTTATTACTGTACCATTTGTTTCTGATCTAGACATTTGAATAAGAGAAGCGAGCCTGCCTAAAGATGCCCGCCCCCCACCGGGCCGTGGGTGTTTTGGTGGAGTCAAAATTGTAAACCTGTGACAAGCTGTTTGTATGTTGCGATCTGAAAAAAAAGATACGAGAAGAAAATGTTCAGGCAACTATACTGCATTACGATGCAAATCGCGCCACTTGAAATTGTTAGATGCCGATAAAGGAGCAGCAGTGAAGGCTGTGCAGTATACATATATCAACCGTCAAAAGGTGCGTGTTAATGTTGTAAAGCCTTCATCGAGAGCCAAAACACGATATTATAAATTATTCTGTAACTGGCCAGAGAGAAAATTAAAGAAGGACGCTTCCAAAGACACCGAAATGCACGCAAAACCGACGAAAAGGCAAACGAGGTGAATGCCAGCCACATAGTTGAGTGACAGGACCGTAGCCAGGATTTTACTTCAAGGGGAGGGGTAAGTGGGCGTGGTACCTGCTGAAATAAATTTTGAAGAAGACGATTTTCCGAGACGCCGTAAGCGCGTTGTGCAACAATAAATAAATGGGCAAAATTAATAAAATAAATCCACCAGTGTGCGAAAATATTTACATCAACATTATCTGAGAAGGCCGTTAAGAAATAGTCGAGAAGATTTATAATTTTTTGTTTATGAATTTTCAGGCATTGCCCTGCATTGCCAAATTTTTTAGAGTGGCGTGGTTTACATCTATATCGGTGATCTCAAAATCACGTCAGCTAGTGGGCCGCAGTCATGCAGTGTAGTTACGCAAGTGCCAGGGCGGTGGAGAACGTTGAAGGGGGAGGGGGAGTCGGGAGGGGTTGACTTAATGCTCCCCAAAGCTGCCATTTCCGATTGTTAGTTCACGCTTGTCCTGTGTATACCTGCGCGTCTTTTTCGAGCGTCCTTCTTTGACCTTCAGCGGGAAACTGCAAGTATCGAGCTATAAACTCGTCGATCTTCTGCGACATTCCAATATCTTGCTATCGCATCCGTTGCTTGGCCCTTGTGGCGAAACTGTGACTTTTCTTTATTTAACAGGCTGGAAATCTGAATTGACGGCTGCCTGCCGAAGCAGAGGAAATGTTCTGTTCTTCCTTGCGTGTTGAGGTAGGTACTCAAGATTTTGACACTGACTCTGCATTGAAACAACTACAAGGTACTTCAAGTATGTTGTTACGCTATGATCTTTTGTAAAAACTTGGAGGACGTTTGAGCTTCGCCTTCAAGAGTAGAACGCGATAGCTTAATCGGGCCCCGAGGCCATCCCCTGCAACAGTGCTGCAAGGAAAGAAACGTTTGCGCGCGTAATATTGGCCGTTCCGGACTGTCCTAGAACACCAGGCGCTGTTGCGCTGTTGGGCTCTGTTGCGAAGTTTCCGCTACGCCATAACTCGTCATTTTAGAAATTGGTGAAGTGCCCACCACACATCCCAAAAGTTCTCCGCGCAGCTACACCTATACACCGAAATTTCTCTAAAAAGACCTCTTTAACGCTCTCGCGTTAAAAACCTAGTAGAGGAACTGACGTATAGTGGGCTGCTACTGGATATTTCGGATCACATTATTCAGAGCGGGAATGTAAGATAATACATTTATGCAATATTTTCTGACGTCACTGTTGAAAAATTTTTGAAAGCTAAACCCAATATTCAGCGACGTAAAGGCACTGGTGCCCAGTTCAAAGCTTGCGTCATCAGGGTAACGCTCCTCGCCCTTCTTTAGAGCAGCGCAGAAGACTGAAGCACTTGACAAAGAAGGTCACAGGGGCTAGTCCTGTGGTCTTCTTTGTCTTGTGCTTCTGTCTTTTGTGCCGCTTTAAATATGAACGTTTACCTACTCGTCTTGTCTTGCATGGTTCTGTTCTCATGTATCGGCTTAGAATGAACTTGTTACCCTTGCGCTCAATACTTTCTTTACGTTTTTTTTATTTTTGTGACACAGGTCAGCGTGATTAGCGTCGGATCGCATACAGGGCAAGCGTAACCCAATATTAGTGTCACGTATATTGCGTGCACTTCATCGTTCATTTGAGATTTCCAGTCTGACTTTTTTTGTGCCAGAATCAAAGGCACTGCAAGCTTTGCAACTACTTCATTTATATCTACGCGGCATGAAAAGGCAGCGGTAAATGAGACATAGAAATATATATGCTAGCGATTACAGGGGTTAGGCCATTTTTATTGTTTGAGCAGTCATTCAACGTGCATTTTTTTCTTTGTGAATTACTACATTAAAGAACGCTTTGATATAACACACCAATAGTAACCTATCTCATAATTATTGTAAAAATTTTTTCTCGTCACGTCCCTCCTAATTTGTTTGCACAGAATACAGTCTTCTGAATATAAGCGCGACGTTCACAATATACACTGAGGTCTTCGATTACACTAAATAAAATCTAATACAATAAGTACAAGTACGGAACCGTGCAGAACACCTGAAGTAAGGAGGAGGAGGAGGAAGAGGAGAAAAGGAAGGACAGGGAGGTTAGCCAGTTCTCAGACTGTGCTGGGGAAGGGGGGTAAGGGGAATAAAAGATGACAGAAAAGAGATGTTATAAAAAGGAGAAAAAAAAGAAGAAAACACTAATATGATAAACGACACTGCTTGACCCACGTACGGGTTATTGGCACCTAAAACTTACCAGTGCATCTAATTGTGCACGTTTCACACGACGAAAATTTATTCGCAGTAGCTCCGCATGTTCTGAGTGGGAACCTTTTGCAGAAACCACTTGTCTTATCAAAGTACCACGTTTGCTTCATCGGCGGACAGGGCCCAGGTTTCGGAGTAACGCTGCACAGAATTTTTCGTTGTTGCGGAGCTGCATTGACAACAGAACCAGTAAGAATCTAGTGAAGACGGTAAGTCAGAAGCCTTAATATGCTAAATATGTCTGTCTTTCTGTCACAGGTTCATTCAATAGGGTCTGTGCATCACACCAATGTCAAGGTAATCACTGCTGTTCTCGCTGATATCGGCGATCTCAGAGTGTGAACGTTAGTCTCAGTGTTTCGGATAACGTCACACGATATCTTTCTTTATTGACCATGATTTGAGTATTTCCCAGAAATTCTGGTTTATTGAGTAAATGATTTTTGTTTGCTTGCACCAGGAATGTGGACTTGTTGGGCTTAAAGGACCCCTGACACCGAATTTGGAAACTCGAGATGTATGTGTTGTTTGAGACTCCTGCATGCGGGGGCA